>PVIY010040416.1:0-22402 GCA_004026745.1 Myrmecophaga tridactyla
CTGTTTTATGGTCTTAGACCTAATGTTTAGATCTTTAATCCATTTTGAGTTGACTTTTGTATAGGGTGTGAGATACGGGTCCCCTTTCATTCTTTTGCATATGGATATCCAGTTCTCTAGGCACCATTTATTAAAGAGACCGTTGTGTCCCAAATGAGTTGGCTTGACTGCCTTGTTCTTTCCATCTTAACACGTGGCCTCCAGAGTTTAAAGTTAGTTAGAAATAAGTCGCCTTTGGTCTTAAAGCCTCTGGGACCAAGATCGTCACAAACTTCTGATTTGAGGGATTGTTTTGTTTGACCCAATTGGTCATTTTTTTAAAAATTGTTTTTATTTATTTGGCAGTGTCAAAAAGTGGAGAAAATTCACAACCAGCTTTCTAACCTAACTTGAAAATTGGAATATTTGACAAAAAGGGGGCCTGCCTTCTAAAATAGCAGCGTAAGCTGGAGCTAGGTGACTCCTTATGGGTTAGATGAGCATCAGCTCCCCGATTCACCAGGGTTGCCACTCAGCTTAACTCTCCTGTTAAGGGCTCCTGCCTGGTCCACGTGAATTGTGACCCTTGCTGTGTCTCAATTCCCTCATTGTACAGATGGGGAAATCAACTCACAGAGGGGCAAATTGAAAGTGGGAAAGTGAATTGGTGTACAAAACCAGAATTAGAACCCCTTTCTCCCATCTTCTTGCTCCTGTATTTCCCACTGCCCCATCCAAAGCGTTACAAACTGATGAGCCGTAGCAAGACTTCAAGGAAGCTTTGTGTCTTCTTCCTCTAGAAGAGGCTGACACACTGCCCTGCCCCATCCTGGGGTGACTCATGTCAGTTGCCGACGAACAGAAGAAAAAATCAAATCTGAAGATGGGAGAGGAAGTGTGAATTAGACTGTCAACCCAGTCTTGCCATCTTTATGTGTTCCTTGTGGGGCTGATTTGTCCTGCCCCTTTATCAGAAAGGGTGAGTATGCATGCCTCTGTGTAGCCCTGCTAAAGAGTGTGCTTCAAGAGGCATTAGAAACTCAATGGCACAGTCTCTGTGTCCCCAAGGTTTGGAGAACTTATTTAGAGAGCTGCCCCCAGCCTGGATGCTGTTAGGTTTGGTCTCCTGCCTAATCTGGCGTCATTGGGAATCCACTTAGCTGAATAATGCTCTTTGGGGCTAGCTGCCTGGAAATCCATATGAATTAGATATGCCCTTTTCACCCCCACCAGCCCCTCCCACAACCATTTTATTGTGTTACCTTTTAAAAAGAGCTTTTTTAATGACTGAAGCTAAAAAATGTTTAAGAGTTTTTTTAATGACTGAAGCTACACATGCTCTTGTGTCAGTCTGCCACTTCCTAATTAAGTGACCTTACACAAATTACTTTGACCTTTCAGTGCTCCTGTTTCCTCATCTGTAAAAGGGAAATAGTGACAGTGAATAAGGATGCCTGATGCAGAGTGGCTGCTTGCTGTTAGATATTCTTATTAAAAAGAAATGCGTAATCTCCCCCACGCCTTTGCATTCCCACTGCCTCATCATGAACACCTGGAAAGGGCCTTCCACTCCCTTGCCAAGTTCATACAAGCATGTATTTACATGTATGGGGATTGTTTTAATTAAAAATGTCAAATCTAGAACTTGTTTTCTTGTGAATACTTCATGGATATCCCTCTGCATCAATAGACAGATTTAACTCAGTCTTTTAAATAGCCATGTAATTTTCATAGTATGAATAGACCACAAATGATTCAGCCCTACTCTTGTTAGAACTCAAAAAGTTTTTTTTTCCTCTTTCCTTTCTTCATTCCCACTACAAACAATAAATACTTAGGCCCCTTTTACAGATGAAGAAACCTGGCCAGGAGGCAAGAGCTGTAGTTGCCATTTGACTGCCTAACCCTTATATGCGTAATCTCATTAAGACCGGCTTTTGGGCGTGCTTTCTAATTGGAATCTCCCAGAGAGTTCATCATAAATAAATTCCAGAGTTCCATGCCACATCTCCAGAATCAGAACTCTCAAGGTTGGGGCCCTGGATTCCACAAGATTCTGATGCCTTGGGGTGATTCTGCTGCCGCCATCCGCAGACTGGTGTTTGGACACCACTGGGTCCTCCCCCCAGCTGTGGGAAGTGGGTACCCATTTTACCGTTGGACAAAGTGAAACTCGGAGTGACTTGTCCAAGACCCCTAGGCATAATAACAAAGCCAGGGCAAGGGACTAAAGTGTCCTGACTCCCGGTCCTCATGTACTGGTTGTACGAGGATCTCGTCCCCTGCTCTGTCCAGACGCCTTTGGTCAAGGATTTTCCCTTTCACTAAGAGGCTGTATATTTAGCATTTCAGTGGCTTTTCCAGTACAGGGCAGTGAAAAGGGCTTGCTTGGGTTTTAGAGCTGGAAGACCTGGTTTAAAGTCATGTGTCCCTGAGATAATGGTAACACCCACTTCACAGGTTTGTGGGGAGGATTAAATGAGATGACATTTGTTAGGTGTCATTTAATATTGACAATGACTATTTATAGGTGAGGTTACTCACACAGTGAATGACAATCTTGCCAACAATCACTTGTAAAGTGTTACAAAACATTGGTGTCCCTCCCTTCACAACAGGAACTGAAGTCCCATAGTGTTGGCACATCACATGCATCTCATTTGCTTCTCGTGACAGGCCAATGAGATGGTATCACTGTATTCACACTACAGGTGATAAAATTGGGCCCCAGTGGTTGTTCTGGAGGCTGCTCTTATGCAAGCTTCAATTTGATAGTTCTAATTGCCATGGTTTGCTAAACACCCACCAACATCACTCCTGTTGACTCTTAAGAACACCTAGGGCTCAAACTGAGACTCTATAAAGGTTTCATGCAGTAGGTTTGCCTTCCTGGGACATAAAATTCCCAGAGAGCTCATAAGTCAGATCTTGAAACTGAGAGGGACTAGCCTCTCCAGGATTATCAATTAAACGCATCCCCCTATCCTTTAGTGTTGACACACCTTCTCAACATGAGAAAGTCAGAACAGGCATTCCCCAAAGATCCCTATAGATTGGGAGAAGTATTAAAGGAGGAGGAGGAGGTATAACAGAGAAAATGGGATTTAACAAATGAGTATGGGGTACACAGGTGGTTCAGTGGTAGAATGCTTGCCTTCCATACAGGAGACCCAGGATCAATTCTTGGATCATCACCACCCCCCACCCCCCCAAAAAGAGTATGGTTGCTGAATTATTATATTAATATTTCTCTTAGTCCCTAGTATTTTGGAGCAGCTAAAAGGAAAAATCTGAGATGATGGAATGGCAGCTCATGACAAACTCTGGGATCTGTTAACTACTTGTTGAAGTATGCTTTGAAAATTTTCTTCCTTTGCTTTGTATATATGTTATATTATACAATAAAAAAATGTTTTTTAAAAAATTGAGCCCCAGAGAGGTTTAGTGACTAAGCTCAAAGGTGTAGATGCAAAGAGGAGTAGCAGGATTCGAACCAGGAGACTCACCCCAGACCCTAAGAATATATAAATGTTACCTAGCATCTGATCATCTTACCCTAACAGGGCAGCCCCGTCCTCGGTAAAGGTAAGTCTTGCATTAAACAGTGTTCAACACAATCATTCACCCACCAAGTGTTTAAAGCTCACTCCCACATTTTCAGAAAACAGCACAATATTTGCTGCTGCCACCCACCCACACCAGCACCCCCACTCCCCACGAAGCAGTCAAGAAGAAGTGAGGAAAAGGTCAGTTCCCCACGGGAAGCAGAGACCAAGAAAAACATCTTGAGTTACTATCAGGCAATGTAGTTTATTGTTTCATACACAAGTTAGAGACCAAGGCCACAGTGCTATTAAAATACCTCCCTTCCCAACCCTGCTATAAAAACATAATAGAACATAGCAGAACACAATGAAATATCACAGTTCAGGCTGAGCTGGGAATAAAAGTGGCTCCGACAAAAACAAGAAACACAAGACACAACATCTTTGCACATTTATATAAAAATTGCCATGGCCCCAGGAGAAAGTAATCATGGCTGTGTCAATAGAAGACTACGAACCCAGGGCATTTGGAGGTTCAGGACAGTTGCTACTTCAGGCTACGTCTTCTGGGCTCTGCTGCATGAACTGGGGATGCCAAGGTCTGGGCTGGGTCCTTTGTCGCACTTTGGAAGTTCAGGTCATTGGGCTGGAAATGCTTTTGGTTGGGGAAGATGCCACAGGTCTCCTTCCTCCTTTCCAGAGACAGAGAGACGCAGGGAGAGGGCGGGGGCCCTAGGAAAGTCCCCATGCCCAAAGTAGAGAAGCCAGCCTCTTCTCTTGGGAGAGAGAGCCCTCCACTGGGCAAAGTTCATGGCTCGCAGGAGTCAGCAGGTCTGCACTTACATGGCATAAAGCCCCACGGCAACCGTTACCACTAGAAAGCTGAATGTAAGGACCCATGGGATGAGCGGAGCCCGGGAGAGAATGTTGGGCTGGGGCTTCCCTCTGGGAGTCTCCATGGAAGTGGAATCTGAAAGAGAAAGCAGGGGCAGTGTCAACCACAGGCAGATGGGGATCGGGGTGCCTAATGTCCCAGAAAAGCAAAGTAGAGGGGCCTCATCTGTCTCTTGTACAATCCCTGCTTGATGCCAGAATGCTCCCAGAACAGGTGGATGGAGAGCTTACTACTTCTCCAAGCATCCATGATTGCATTTGCAGCCAGACTACACTGTGAGAAAGTTCGTGTACCCCAGTCATGTTTTCAGATCTCTGTTAGGAAGGCCCTCTCCTAAAGCTTCCATGATGATTAGGTCTGAGCTGTCAATCCTCATCTCAGATTCTTGCACACGTGTGAGGACTGGTGGTGATGGGCAGAAGCTACCTGAGGCAGGAGCCAGAAGGGGGGCACCTCTGAGGCCAAAATTCAAATTCAGTCCCAGTCCCAATCATTCACACATGACAGGCCGGAGCCAGCCTGGGTGGGCTATCTGCACCGACCGATGCACAGAATGAGTGTTCTCTAGTCTAGGAGCAGGACAGGGCTTGAGAGCAGGCCCTCCAGCTAGGCCACCTGGGTTTGCATCCTAGTTCCACCCTGAGCACTGAGAGGAGAAGGTGAGGTAAAATTCCATGACAGGTGCTTCCTTGCAGAAAGAAAGGATTTGGGGCTCGGGTTTACAGGCATGGGAGCCACAAGCAAGCAGACTCACTTCAGCATTGTTACATTCTTTTTGATGCATCTGGGCGGTGATTCTCAAATTTTCTGGCCTCAAAACCCCCTCACACCTGTAAAAGCTACTGAGGATCCCAAAGAGTAGATTATAGCTATCTAATTTTTAAAGTTAACCACTTTAAAAATTAAAACCAGGAAGTTTTTGACATACATGAATACACTGGCACATGTGTCATTAGCTATCAGTGACAATATCATCACACATCATATAAACTTTGGAAAACTCCATTGCACATAGATGAGAAAACGAGAGTAAAAAAGGCAAAAAACATTTTGGTGCCATTATAAAAATATCTTTGACCTCATGAGGCCCCTAAAAGGGTCTCTGGAACCTCCAGGGGTACCCAGACCACACTTTGAGAACCACTGCCTCACCTCCCCAGGACTGGCCACATTCCAACCCTCTGGGGACAGTCTTTTCAATAGCAGGGTCCCTGGGGTCCTGGTGCAGGTGGGAAAGCCACAGGCCAAGTAATCAGGACAGATGCACCAAGGGGGACACCTCAGAGCAACCTGCCAAGGAGGCAGCTCTGAGGCTACCTGTGGCAAGGCCCAGAGCATAAGTGTCTTGTCTAGTGTCCCATGGCAGGTTAAGAGCTGCAGGCAGGGCCCTGACTCCCTGCCTCATATCAAGCACGTGCTCAGGGAGCACTAAAGGGCCTAGAAAGGGGACTAAATGAAGGTGGGAGCTTCGCCCAGGATTTCCAAGGGTCCTTGGTGTACAAGCCCTCACTTCAGAGCCAATGAACTCTCTGCAACTAGCGTATCCTCCCAAAACCTTTGAGTTAGAGAACAGGTGTGGAAAGGTGACACAGCTTATTCAGAGTCACACACTGGAATCAGGCTGACCCCGTGCTCTTTCTCCTGCACCCCGCTTCTCATTTAAAAACATTCAAGACAGAAGAGTAAAGGAGATACCAGGGGCAGATAGCTGGGCCGTGTCCCCTCCAACAGGGGCCCGGAGGAAACGACCATCCCTGGTGGCCTCACCTTGCACCCTGCTGCCTTCCCTTCTGCGAAGCCCTGTTGCCTTTGGGGGGATCTGTTCCTTGGTGTCCTGGGTCAACAGCTCTTGCAACTCTTCAAACAACTAAAAGACAAAAGACACACATGATCGTCTCAGCAACAGATGCTGCTAGGCCCCCACTGAAGGTAAGACTTTATGATGTTTTATGATGAGATATTTTGGACATAAAATCTTAAGAAAAATACTGAATATCTATGTACCTTTCACCAGGCTTAAGAGATCAGGTGGATGCCCTGCTTACTCATCTCCTCACCATGCTGCCCTCACCTCCAATACTCCACCCAGCCCTCCAGTAATAGCTATCCTGCATTTAGAATTCCCCAGCCTCATTCATGCCTTTATCCCATGTCCCAATACAATGGATAAGTCATTTCCTAGTATATGGATTCTTAAGCAGACTGCTCTCTTCACTCAACTTCCTATTTCTAAGAATCATCCTTGGCAAGATGTGTTTAATGGCATTTATTGGCCTGGGTTTGCAGATGAGAAAACTGCAGTTCCACAGGGTTAACTGCCCTAACCAAGACTAGCCAGGATGTCTCACTTCAAAGTCAGCCTCAAAAGGGGCTCTGAGTTCAAATAATGAGTTCATTCTACTACTTCTCTCTGAAAGACACAGGTTTTCATGGAGGATGGACTGGATTAACTTTCAGGAGGATGCAAGAGAGGGACAGTCTCCCCTAGCAGGCCCCTGGTCCAGTTTCCTCTGTGATCTAAAGCTGGGGAATGGAGAGCAAGGAGGGTAGGAGCTAGGACTTCAGTCCCCATGGCACCTCCTGCAGTGGGGAGAGCGCAGGATTCTGAAACATCTGGGGTGGAAGGCACCCAACCCCATGTGCTGCCCAAGAACTCATCCTCCAAGGCCTTGTTCCGTCCCCACCTTCTCCCTGGATTCGAGCACTTGTGGGAAGATGTCTCTGTCTTCCTGGCTGGGCTGCGAGTCTCTAGAAGGCAGAGACCACGTCTGTAACACCTGTAACCCCTGCAGTGCCTACTTGGCTATGCATAAGTGCACACAGAACTTATGTGCGGTTGTATGGGTGTATCACGAAGCACTACAAGCATCATTCTCATGCCGCATAAGAATGGCAGCCAATGCTTGAGGGCTGACCCTGTGCCAGGCACTGTTCTGGGAGCCTTATTGATACAAACTCACTTAACCCTCACAACTCTAAGGGGTACCTATTATTATTATTCCTGTTTTACAGATGGGGAAACTGAGGCTCAGTGAGATTGAGGGGTTTGCCCGAGATCACCTAGCTAGACAGTGGCAGCACCGGAACCCTGGCCCCAGAATCCCTGCACCTAACCACAACCCACAGCATCCTTGCCACAGCAAGAGCAGCCTCCCCTGGAGGAGTGGCTGGGGAGGAGGCGGCTGTCCTGGGGTGCCAGACCCTCACCCGAATGTTGAGCAGGAACGCGGTCTTGGCCTCTTTGATCACCCTCTGCCTGACCTCAGGGGTCATCTCCAGGGAATTCATCCGGGAGCGGTAGAGCTGCTTGAACTTGGTGGCGCTGTCGATGTGGGGGAAGGTGAAGAAAGCCAGGCCCTCGCCAGAGCTGGGCAAGTCCAGGGCCTTCTGAGCAATCTTCTTGAGAACCTGGCCCCCCGACAGGTCGCCCAGGTAGCGGGTGTAGGCATGGGCCACCAGCAGCTCGGGCTCCGTGCGCCCCACCTCGTGGAGCCGCCTCACGTAGCGCTGGGTAGCCTGCGTACACGGGATGGCCTCCTGCCAGCGGGGACCATACCAGAAGGCCATGTCCTGCTCCAGGGCAGCCTTGCGGTGCAGCTCTTCAGGGAAGTAGAGGGGTGCGTAGACTGGGTTCTCCTTGTTGTGCTCAATCTCCTCCTCCAGGGCCGTATAGATGTGGTACAGGGAGGCCATCACCAGCTGAAACCAGAGCGGCAAGTCAGGCCTCCCAGCCATGGCAGGAGAAGGTGCCAACAAAGATGAGACCCCCCCCCAGCCATCCACTGCTGCTGCCTTCAGAGAGGCTTTTATCACCTCCCCCAGCCTGGGCTCCCCACCACCTGCCAGCCCCTCCAATCCTCCCCAGGCTGCAGCCAAGCAGATTGTGCAAAAGAGAACATTTTGATTGGGCACTTTCTCAGATGAAAACCCTTTTATCCACTGTGTAAAACCTGAGATCTAAACTTAATCCTTATAAAAATCCAGCAAAGAAAAAAAAATCCAACAAAGAAGCTGCTATCTCCTTTTTACAGAAAGGAAAGCAAGGCTCAGAGAGGTGATGAGTCTTCGAGGCTACACATATAGTAAGAAATAACTTGGAGTCAAGCCCAGATGTTGCATGGGAGCCATCATGGTTTGGGAGCAAGAAATGCGACCATCTGGGCTTTCACCTTTGAATTCTGAGGGACCTGCCATCTGCAACGCATGATTCTCTTTCCAGGAGGTCCATCCTGACCCTGACCACCACTGGATGCCAGCCCAGGAGACACGTCCCGGGCACTTGGCTGGGGAACCTCCCATTACACATTAATAGCTCTAGTTTGAGTTTGAAGGAAGACAAAGTTGAGATGTTACTGTTGAGGTTTCCATGTTATTTCTGAGCCACAAACATTCGTAGCGGCCCCATTCCTCAAGAAGGCAGAAAGCAAGGTAGCCTGGGGCAAGAGAACCTGGGTTTTTGATTCTGACAGGCCCGTTTCGAACCAGAGCTCAGCCATTCCTTGCCTGTGTGACAGCAGGCGAGCCACTTGCCCTCTCTGGGCTCAGCTTCCCGGCCCTGCAGTGAACGAGCTGATCCAAGATCTGTGTGACACTGTGCATGTCAGGCCTCGGTCCCCTCCCATGTGAAGGGGCATAACCAGACCCCGAATTAAACGGGGCTGGTATGACAGTCAAGCAAGATGATCCAGGGAAAGCACAGGGCACAGCCCAGCATGTAGGACCCAAACAGAGAGGCCATGCCAAGTGCCTCCTCCACCATCATAATCTAATGTGACTGTAGTGAGTGCAAGGCTCCTCGTAGGACTTTGTGCCCATTTTCAACTTGACAGCTTAGAGGCAAGGCCCAAAGTCTATGTGACCCCAGTGGCCCCTTCCCTCTCCACCCTCAACCCCACTGCAGCAAGTGTGTGCACATCAGTTTTCTTGACGTAGGGAGGAAGAGGATAAGGAGGAGGGAGAAACAGACCCATCGCCCAAGAGACACATCCTGCTGCCCCCAAACAGGATGATGGAGCTCCCTTGTCTGAAGCACCACACATGGTGGAAGCAGAAGACAGCGGTGGAGGAGGATAACAGAGAGGGGGCAGGAGTGGTGGAATACAGCTCCCCGACTCTCTGTTCAATCCAACCAAGCCTTTTGCCACACTGGTGTTTTAACACTCAACACCTGGGTACACAGGCAGTTCAGTGGTAGGTAGAATGCTCACCTGCCATACAGGAGACGGGGTTCGATTCCCGGCCCATGAACCATTACCCACCCCTTCCCATTCCCCACCCCCCCAAAATACCCAACAACTGCCTGGTGTTTTTCCTTCTCTTTACATGAAGTTTCACCACAGTGCTAGGAGATCACAAAAGTCAGTGCCTAGCACATAGCAGGTGCTTAAGAAAACACTGCTGGTGAGGGTTTTCCTCATAGTCGAGGAAAGGAGGCTCAGCGAGGTTAGATGACGTGCAAGGTAAATCTCCCTGTTAGGAAATGGTCATGCTAGGGTTTGAGCCCATACCTCTTTCCTCCAAAGGCAAAGAGAATCAGACCACGAGCATAAGCTCTGCAAGGAGACCAGACTTGGTTTAACTCTGAACCTTTCTACTTCATTCCTGGTGGTGTGATCTTCTGTTACTTAGCCTCTCTGAGCCTTCTCTTTTCCATCTTCATCGTCAGGGCCAAGGCAAGGGTTAGAAATCATGTGTGTTACATGCCCAGCACAGAATAGGGACTACATTGGTGACAATGTTGTGCCAGCCCCTCCACAACACTGCCTAGCAGACCATAGGCTTGCTGTGTGAACTTGGGTGAGTTGCCTCCCCTCTCTGAGCCTCACTGCAGCCACCTGTAAGATGACTCCCTTAGACATGCCCACCTGGTCCCTGGCCCTAATCCTCACTTAAACCGCTGATCTGACTGCACACACCTACCACACCCCACAGCAGGGCTGGGCCCCCGAGGCCACATACCTTAAAGCCTTCTGGAGTCACCTGGCCCTTCTGAAAGTTTTTCATGAACTCCGCGTTCTCCGCCTGCTGATGCACCTCCTTGGTGGCGTCCTTCAAGGCCTCTGACAAATCCTGGGGCACGCTGCAAAGGGAAGGAAGGGAGGGTGAACAAGGGGACGGCAGGCTTCCTCCCATCCAACTGGCTTCCCTAACACCCAGGCAACATTCCCGACCGCAGTCACAGGCAGCCCCTAAACACCAGCCAAGGGCAGACCTCCTGTCACCTGTGATTCCCCATGAAGGAGAGAGGACGGCACAGAGAAGCAGCCATGGGCAGTGTGACTGCACTCATGGCCCACAGTTTAATTGCTTTGCCTGGCTTTTCGACCCAATGTCTAATTCATTCATTTTGTCAAAGTTGCAGATATACATTTCAGGAACTTTCTATAATGTTATCACTGTAACATTTATTGTCATACAAGTGTTTGGGTTAAAAAGATTGAGAACTGAGTAAATCATGGAAAGGTTCCTTTCTGGGAGAAATTCTGCCATGCGTCCATATCTGCCCCACCCCTAGAATCTGCACCCCACAACATCAACCTCCCGTCTACACATGCTGGTTAAACTCTTCACAGCTTGGGAGAAGGAAATAAGCAGAGACCTGGAGGTGTATAGAGCAGCGTTCAATCCCAGATGCCCCGCCTGCTACCGGGGGTGGGGAGGGAGGGACGGCTTTGCCCCTCTGCCGAAGTGATGTCTTAACTCAGATGCTCAACAGCAGGAGACGAAGGCAAACACCAGGTGGGTGAAAACCAAGAGCTTCTCACCCAGGCTTGGGTAGCCCCAAGGATCTTGGATCAATCAGAGAGTCCCTCCCAACACACTGGAAAGCCGGACCCCCACTCTCCACAGAGACTCCCTGTCTTGAAGCCGGCCCTCGAAGGCACCCCACCGGCCCTGCTAGGAAGTGACACGGGCAAGATTTGAACCCCAGCCCTCCCTGACCCGACCCCGCCACCCGCCGCCGGAGCTGGCTCCGTTTCCGCCGAGCGTCTGTTGAAAACCTAAAGGGAGAGGGAAGGGGGCGCTCGGCAGTCCCGCGCCAGCAAAGGGAGCCCCTCCCGCCGTCCCGCGCTTGCCTGTCGGGCTGCGGGCGCTCCATCGGGCCGGTGGCACTCGGGTAGCTCGGTGCTGGCTGCGCTGCGCGGGCGGCGCCTACCGACGCGTCTCCAATCCTGCCGAAGGGGTGAGCGAGTGTGCAGGGCCCCGACCGCACCGTCCGATTTATGCTCGGGACGGGTCACGTGGGCCCGCCGGCCAAACAGCTGATCCGCGCTTTTCTGGCCCGACGTTGCAACACCCGCGCGGGGCCCGCGCCCCTCCCGGTCCTGGCTCGCGGCGGAGGGGTGGGCGAGGGGGGGCGCCGGGGCCGTCCTATGACCCTTGGAAAACAAAGCTGGGCCACAGGATGTGTTTAAAAAAGAAAGCACTCTTGAGGAAATCTCTGAGGAGCTGCCGGGCTCTGGGTGCGATTTTGCCCTTTCCAGATACCCTTACCCACCCACCCCCACCCCCCACACCAGTGATGGCACTTCACGCATTCCCAGGAATGTCGAAGGTTCCAGAGCGCTGGGAGGGGGTGGGGGGAGGGGAGCGGGGCAGCGCTTAAAAGCAACATCAGAAAATTACGGTCTCCACCTCCCTTGCTTTGGGGATCTGCATCCTAAAATGTCACCGCTGGGGACAGCCTGCTTCCTTACAATCCCTTTAAATGTGTACGCCGGACCTGTGTCTTGGGCAGTTACTAAATGCTAGAGTCTGTACCATTTTCCTGGTTCATCCCTACTACAGTCCCATGAGGTAGAGGCTCTCATTTTACCTAGAGGCACAGGGGTGGGACCACACAGGTAAGCAGGAAGCCTGGATCCAGACCAGGAGTGACTGCAACCTCTTAGCCTGGGCCCCCAGGTTCCCTTCTCTCTTGGTCCAGAGTTCACTGGGATGCTTGGCATGCATACTGCCTGTCTGCTTGCATACTTGGGGTGCTCTGGCAGGTCAATACCCAGGTCTGACTCACCTCTTATCCCCAGTGCCCTTGCCAGGGCAAGGAATGGAGACGGCACCCACTTTGAGTTAATTCTCCATGAATTAGGACCGAGAGCTAGAGAAGGATCACTGACAAGACGGATGAACTGGCTGATTCTTAAAGTCCCTTCCCAAAGCCACAATTCGGGATTCTAACTCATAAAAGGAGGTGACTTTGGCTCATGACAAAGGTGTTGTTTGAAAATGGAGGTGGCAGGTACCACCCTTGAAGAAAAGCAAGTGCAGATTGGTCAAGCAGGTGTTCTCCAGCAGGGAGGCTGGCATGGCTGATTCTGGCAGTCCGCTCCAGCCACACACATCTGGGAGTCTCTGATGCCAGCAGACAGTCTGGTAGAATGGGGCAAGTTTGGGTGGACAGTGGGTCCCTGTAATCAAAAGAAGCCAGAGCTCCAGCCCATGATCCCTCTCTCCTCTTCCAGGGATACTTCCCTGAGCTTCAGTCACCATATCAGTCCAGCAACATAGAGGCTGCTGAACCTTCTAGAAAGATGGGCTGTACCAAGGAGCCAGGTGGTTTGGGAGAACTGATCAAGGCAGTATATCCCTCTACTTTTTTGGGCCCTGAGGTCTTGAGCCCTCGTGCAGGATCTGTGAGCAAATAACCACTTCTGCTTCTATGGATAATGATAATGATAATAATCATTGAGCACCTGCTGTGTGTCAGATACCATTCTAAGACTTATGCATATGAACTCACTTATCCTCACCGTAACCCCATAAGGCTGCTACTGTTACTATCCCCATTTTATAGATGAGAAAACTGAGGCAGAGAGATTGAGCTAGAGAACTGAACACAGAAAGTCTGATGTTTAATCCAGATTTGAATAGTACAGCAAACAGACCAGGCTGCCAGGGCACAACTATTTATTGAGCACTTACTATATGTCAGGCACTGTTTTAGGGGCTGGAGATAACACAAGTGAACAAAACAAGATACTTGCCCTTGCGGAGTTTATATTCTGGCAGGAGAATTAGACAATAAGCAATAGACGCAATAGAGATGTGAATTATGTAGTATGTTAGAAGGTGTTGAGTACTATGGAAAAAACAGGGTAGGGTAAGGGTGATCAGGAGTGCTTGGAGGGATGGGTTACAATTTTAAATCAAGTAGTTAGGGTGGGTTTCCCAGGGTGGGGGTGAGGGAGAGAAGGAGGGGTCTTAGTTTGCTAAAGCCACTGTAACAAAGTACCATGAACTGGTTGGCTTAAACAATAGGAATTTATTGTCTCAGATTTGGAAGCTAGAAGTCCCAAGTACTTTTTTCCAAAGTCTGTAGCGTTCTTGTGATAGCTTGCTGGCAGTCTGTAACTCAGTCTCTGCTCTGTCCCATGGCCGTCTGTCTTCCCAGATGTTTCCTCCTGACTTTGTCAAATTTTCCCTGCTTTTAAGGACTCTGGTCTTACTGGATTCAGGCCCACCCTGACTCAGTTTGGGCCAAACTCCCCTTAACTAATAACATCTTCAAAGAGCCTGTTTACAAATGGGTTCATGCCCACAGATCCAGAGGTTGAACATGTCTTTGTGGAGGACAAGATTCCATCTGTAACAGCAGCCTTTTGGACATCTGAGGGGAGAGAGAGAGAAGTGGGACAAAGGTCCCAGGGCAGAACATGCCTGGCATGGACAAGGAGCTGCAAAGAGGTCAATGGGCCTGGAGCAGAAAGGGTGAGGGGATGGGGCAGGGGAGAGATGGGGGGACAGGGCCCTGTATACGTGGAGGCTCCCATAGGGCCTTGCATTGCCAGGACCTCTTGTGAGAGGGTGGGACTGCAGAGTTTTGAGCAGAGACTTGATAGGATCTGACATACATTTTCATGGGATTACTGCTGGTCACTGAGGGCAGAAGAGAGGAGAGAAGGCCAATGGTAGAAGGCTACCTACTGCAATAGTCCAGGTGAGAGATGATGATGGCTGAGCTGGGAGTGAGTGAGAAGTGGCTTTAGACCTACATATTATAAAGATGGCGTCACCAAGATTTCCAGACAGGATGTGGGTTGTGAGAGAGAAAGAGGAGTCCAGAATAACTTCCAAATTTTGGATTCAAGCAGCTGGGAAGATGGAGTTGACAATTTACTGAGATGGGGTGGGCCACGGTGGCTCAGCAGGTAAGAACGCTTGCCTGCTGTGCCCTAGTACCCGGGTTCGGTTCCTGGTGCCTGCCCATGTGAAAATAAATAAATAAATAAATAAATAAATAAATAAATAAATAAATAAATAAATAAATAAATAAATAAAAAATTTACTGAGATGGGGAAGAGTAGGTTTGGGGGAAGCTCAGCAGTTTAGTTTTGGAATGTTAATTTTGAGATGTACAGGGCTTTGTAAAAGTGTAAAGACTTGGAAATAAGAGGTTTCTGCCTGTTTCTAGAAGTTTCATTTCCTCTTGCCTGCTGTTAAAGCCGCCCTTTCACCGATCACCCAGAGAGGCTGAGGAAGCAGCTGTGACTCAGCAAAATCCTCCTTCCCTTTGTCTCCGCAAGTTCCCCCTCCCAACCATGACACAGCAGAAACTCAACTCCACAAGGGAAATGTGGAAACCTCGACTCAGCACTCCGCGGCACCACCTGAAAAACAGAAGTGGTTTGGGCTGCAGGGAGGGGGCCAAGGCTGTGGCTCCAAAGATTCTAATGGTGAAAAACAAAGGCGAGGTCATAGCTGAGGCTGGAGGTGCAGGGGGTGGGGGTGGGTGGGTAGTTGTGTGTGTGTGTGTGTGTGTGTGTGTATGTGTGTGTGTGGTAGGCAGTCTCTGGCTTGAGTATGCTCAGTAAGGGACATCTCAGATAAACAAGATCACAGAGGGTGTCCTGACTGCATCCATGCCCCACCCTCCACAGGCCCAGAGAGGCTATGCGAGATCTGCAGCCTTCCTCAGCAAGTAGACAAGCTCAAATCATTAAAAACAAAAACAAAAACAAAGAAAACATACACAGACAGGAGTGCAAAACACTGAGTTCTCAACACACTACTTATGGGAGCTGGCGGGGAGCTGAATCCTCACCCAGAAGAAAGCTGGCTCTGATCAGACAATTTCCCATTCCTTACCTTGATAACTCCTCCAGATTGCCCACATTTTGCAGATTAGGCAAAGGTGGTGACTGCACAGGTGATGTCCTTCAATGTTTCCCCAGTGCCTTTGAGATAAAGTGCAAGCTCCCGAGCCTGGCACAGCTGGGCCTTGGCGACCTGGCCCTGCCCACCTCTCCAGCGGGAGAGAGCTCACCCCACCTGCTCCCTCCCACCATGTGTTCCAGCCGCAGAGAACCCTCTGCCACACCTACAAAAGCCAGGTACTCACCCCGCTGGGCCTTTTGTTCAGGTGGCTCCACCTGCCTAGAATGTCCTTTCTCCGCTTCTGCCAGATTCAGATTCATCTTTCCAGACCCAGCTCAGAAATGGATCATTGTCATAAATGAAAGAGCTAAACCTAAACCTATAAAACTTATGGGCCAAATCATAAAAGAAAATCTTAGTGACCCTAGGTTTAGTGAAGATTTCTTAAATACAATACAAGAAGCATGTAAAGAAAGGAAAAAATGCAATAAATTGGGCTTTGTCAAAATTTAAAGATTTTGCTGTTCAAAAGATACTGTTATAAAATATAAGACACAACCCACAGACTGGGAAGAAAAAAATTTTAAAACATATATCTGGCAAAGGAATTGTATCTAGAATGTACAAAGAACTCATTCAATTTGATTCAAAGACAAACAAGCAAATGAAAAAAATTTTGAACTGACAGTTCACCAAAAAAGAGAGAGCAATGGCAATTAAGCATATGTAAAGGTATGCAGCCTCACAGGTCATTAGGCAAATACAGGTTAAAACCATAAGGATACAGGGGGTGTGAGGGTAGTTCAGTGGTAGAGTTCTCCCCTGCCATGTGGGAGACCTGGGTTCGATTCCCGGCCCAGGCACTTCCCCCAAACAAAAAACAAACAAAAATAAAAATTCAACAAATGGTGCTGCAATAACAGGATACTCACATAGGAAAAGAATGAAATGTGACCCCGCCATATAGCATCAAAAAAAAGCGAAGGGAAAATCACAAGGATACATTCCTACATATTTATTAGAATGGCTAAAATTAAAAAGCCTGACGATTTCTATTGTTCAGGACGGAGAGCCACGGAAACCCTCATTCGCTGCTAGTGGGAATGTAAACTGGTACAGCCACTTTGAAAAAACAATTCAGGGATTTCTTGAAAAGGCAAACAAACATCTGTTATAAATTCCAGTCATTCGACCTCCAGATGACTCCTAGGCCATATTAAGTCCTGAAACCCAAAGGGGCCCAGTGTCTCCTGAATGTCAACTAGTTCCATCCCCCTACCCCATGTTGTAGACACCCCTTTCCAACATGAAAAGGTTAGAATGGGCATCATCCAAATACACCGAAAGATTGGGAGAAGGATCAAAGGAAAAGGAGGAATTAGAGAAGATAGGATTTAACAAATGAGTATGACTGCTGAATCATTATATTGATATTTCTTTTAGTCTCCAGTGTCTTGGAGCAGCTAGAAGGAAAAACCTGAAATTGTGGAACTGTAACCCATACCAAACTCTGAAATCTGTTCTATAATGAATTGTTACAATGTAGTTTGAAATTTATTGCTTTTTTGTATATATGTTATATTTCACAATAAACAATATTTTTTTAAAGTAATAATAATAATAATAAAAACTAGTCATTCGATTCCTTAGTATTTACCCAAGAGAAAATGAAAGCATATGTCCACCCAAAAACTTGTATGGGAATGTTTACAGCAGCTGTATTTGTAATAGCCCCAAACTACTGTCCATCGACAGGTGAATGGGTAAACAAATTAGACAGGTGAACGGGTAAACAAATTGCAGTATAAACATACAGTGGATACGCAACAATGAAAAGGAGTGAACTGTTAATCCACCCAACATCATGAATGAATTTCAAAATGATTATGCTGAATAAAAGCCAGACAAAAGAAAAGTACATATGCATAATTCTATTTATATAAAGCTACAGATAGGTTATGTAAAATTTTTATGAAATTATATAAAATCCTAGAAATTTTCAAGCTAATCTAAACAGATTAGTGGTTGCCTTGCTAGGGGAAGGGGGGAGTATTACAAAGGACCAAGAGGAAACTTTTGGGAATGAACACTGTGTTCATTACCTTGTGGGCACAGTTTTACGGGTATACTTATGACAAAGCTCACTAAATTGTACACTTTAAATACGTACAATTTATTGTAGGTCAGTTACACCCTCAAAGGCTATAAAAGTGACTCAGCCCAGGCTTTCCAAGAGGGCTTCTTTTCACCTTTGGGGCTCCGTCGTTGAGCTTCCAGTACCCAAGGTGCCCCCTAGACTGGGAGCTTCTTGAAGGCAGCAAGGATCAGGCTGGCTTTACCTTCCCAGGCCCAGAACCTGGCACAAGAGGCCTTTGGCACCTATTTAATGAATGAAGCTCCACGAGGTTAGATTCGCAGAGCTGGCAAGCATCAGAGCTGGGGGTTGAAGCCAGATGTGCCTGCCTCTAAAGCACACTCACAGTCCACAGCCACCCAGCTGGCTAGGATGCCCTGCGCCAGAAGAGAACCATCTTTATCCCACGTCATTCAGTCTCCATTGGCACAGGTCCAGTGACCGAAGATTTACAGTCTGGAGAGCAGTCTGAGCTCTCCAAAGACTGCTAGGATAGTCTAGCTAACGTAGCCCCAAGACCTGGCTTTATCTGCTTCAACCCAATCAAGTTGCTTCTAATATGGTGCTGACAAGTTAAAGCAATGGAACCTAAACAAACCAAGGAGTCCTGACTTAACTGCTCATGTGCACCTTAACTCCTCTAAGCTTTCATTTCCTCATCTGACAGTATGAGGATAATACCAGCATCGACGCAAGGGGTTGTTGGTATGGATTAAATCATTTAGTACATCTGAGAAGCTTAAATGAGGGCCTGGCTTAGAGGAAGCACACAGTAAGCATTTGCTGTTCTATTATGTTAGGTCAGCGAGAGGGACCCCGTTCCTCTTTCACGATTCAGCCAGAGCATTTGTTTTTCTTATAGAGAAATCTCTGGTTAGTTCTGCACTAGGGTGGGGTCACTAAGATTTGTTCTCAATCAGGAGCTTTAAACCGCAGGTTCCTTGTCTTTATTCTCAAAAAGTAAACGTCTTATTTGAAACAGTTTCAAACTTACAGAAAAGATGCCAGAATAGCACAAAGAATGCATGTAGGTTCCATAGCCGAGAGAGGGAGGAGGCTGTGCCGGCTCCTGAGCTCACAGCCTTTGCAGTCCCTTGGGCTCCATACGGCCAGCACCAGGGCAAGTGCAGGACAAACATGTCCAGGCGGCTCTGTGCCCTGCGGAGGGGAAATAACTCTACTTGAGCAAAGGTGGCCCTCAGAAGCCAAGAGGCCAAATGTCGTCATATGCACTCTTCGTGCAGACTTGCCCGGAGGAGCATAAGCAGCACCTACGTGCTTCAGTCAGTTTTTCGAAGAAGTGTGCAAAGAGATAGAAGACCGCGTGTGCTGAAGACAAAGGAACATCTGAAGACACGGTGAAGGTGGACAAAGTTCCTTCTGAAAGAGAAATGAAACTCTGAATCCTTCCTAAAGGGGAAACACAAAAGAAGTTCAAGGACCCCAATCTTGTTTTGTTCTGAGTATCGCCCCCAAATCCCAGCCCATCCATGTGTGATATTGCAAAGAAACCGGAAGAGGTGGATAAAGCCACTGCAGCTGGCAAGTAGTCTTATGAAAAGAAGGCTGCTAAGCCGAAGGAAAGGTTATTGCGGCATGCTGTGCTAAAGGAAGGCCTGATGCGGCAAAAAGAGGGAGTCATCGAGGCTGAAAAAAAAAGGCAAGAAAAAAGAAGGAAGAGAAAGAAAAAGATGAGGAGGAAGATGAAAAAGATGACAATGAATAAGTTGGTTCTAGTGCAGTTATTCCCTTGTCAGTAAACTATTTAAACTGTCCCTGCCCATTATTCAACTGACCCCTTCTCAGGGAAAAAGAAAAACAAGGACATGTGAGGCTGTGTGAGATTTGATTTTAAATTGCATAGTCTCTTTTTGTATAGTTAACACAAAACCGTCTGTGTCTTTAGATGGATTATTTCTCTCTCTCTCTCTCTCTCTCTCTCTCTCTCTCTCTCTGTGAGTATAACATATTTTTCTGGCTCATTTGAGAGTAAGTTGCAGATATCATGATTCTTTACCCCAAGTTTAGCATGTTCCATTCCCAGGGACAGTTTCTTGACACAGCAATGCCATTAGAAAACTCAGAAAATCTGACTTCAATACAAATTAATTATCTAAAGTATATTCAAATTTCACCAAGGACCCAATAATGTACTTTACAGCCATTTCCCCCCCCCCCAGTTTAGGAGTCTGCTTTGCGTTTAGCTGTCCTGCTTCTTTGGTCTTCTTCGATTTGGAATAGTTCCAAATGTGTTTTATGACCTTGGCATTTTCAAAAACCACAGGCCAGCTATTTTGCAGAAGTCCCTCCATTAGAGTAGATGTCCCCTCATGAAGGCCCGCCCCACTGGGTTCTGTGATTTATTGGGCTGAAGCCTCCTGTACAGATGCCGTTGAGAAGTATTCGTTCCCAGTCACAGGGCCGCGGGGAGGAGTCACAGGTTTAGAAGTCGGGTGGGAGGAAGGGGGCGGAGCCATCAGCAGGGACGTGCGGGACACAGGGCAGGGTTCCAACTCGGCCCGGGCGCGTCTCTGTCTAGGCCTCCACCCCAGCAGCCAGGACTTTGCATGAAGGGCTTGAGCCAGGAGCAGCTGCACCCGTGACTCAGCAAAAAGAGACCTCGGGACCGTGACTCAGCAGGAAAGGCGCAGGAGCCGCTCCAGAAAGGATTACTCAGCAAGCGCCAATTGGCTTAGTAAAGTGCACGTGGGCAGGTGGGGTGACCTGGTGCCAGAGGAGCCTGGGTGATGATTGTACCTGGGGTCCCTTGTTAATGGGGATGGTTTGCTGTTCTGTTGGCTCTGATCCCTGCTCTTCACCGCTGTCAGCTCTAACTGACCTATGACACGTAGGGCTGTTGGGAGGCTTGAGTGAGCCCAGACTTGAGAACGTGCCTGGCAAATACTCAGCCTATGATGAACGGCCTTGAGCAAGTGACTCTGCCTCTCATAGCCTCATCAGTCAGATGGGAAATGCTGGAGCTGCCTGCAACGTTATTGGAATGACTGGGTGCTTTGATGACTTCCTTCTGCTCAATTCCACAAACAATCGGTTGTCTCTCTAGGGCCTCAGTTTCCCATCTTAAAAATAGAGGGACCTTCACTTCCTGGTATCTGCCTGTGCAAAAAAAAAAAGAGGGACCAAGATAATTTCCCTTCCACTTACGATATTCTGTGGGCGTATTATCATCCTAACCGTTTTAAAATAATTTTTTAAGGTAATGCATTCTTACCCACCGGTTATGAAACTCATGCATGGCTGCTGTACATTTAAGTCTAGAATTCCAACGTCTACAGCCATTAACATTCTATTAAATTTCTTAGGATTAAAAAAGCAAAACAAAACTATGAGGGGATTGTGGGAAGATGGCAGAGCAGGAAGCTCCGGGAACCAATTCTTCCACCAAAATAACTTATTGAACTGGCAGGAGCTGTGTCAATCAACCATTTTGTAACTCTCAAGTCTAGTGTACACTGCACAGCATCCTGGGAAGAACTGGAGGAAGAGGCTAGTAAATTGTAAATATCTGTGAATTTCACTCTTTCTGCAGTGGCTACTGTCCCCCTAACTCCCGGCTCCAACTGTGTTGGGCAGGCAGCAGTGGGGACAGTAGTCTAAGCCCTGGAGCAGCTTGCTAGTGTCAGGGTGGCCTATAGAGACCTAGTTCTCTAAAGTCCAGGGGTGTGTGGCCTGATGGCTGACCGACGCTTTTAGTCAGCTACTCAGATCCCAGAGAGGCTGGCTCTGAGAACAGCAATTGGTTGTTCCACCCTCCGTCAGGTAAAAGCAGCAGATGAGTCTTTTTTAAAATTTATTTTTATTTATTAATTAAAAAAAATTCACAACAAACAAAAACATTAACGTATCATTCCATTCTACATATATAATCAGTAATTCTTAATATCATCACATAGTTGCATATTCATCATTTCTTAGAACATTTGCATCACTTTAGAAAAAGAAATAAAAAGACAACAGAAAAAGAAATAAAATGATAACAGAAGAAAAAAGATTATACATACCATACCCCTTACCCCTCACTTTCATTTATCACTAGCATTTCAAACTAAATTTATTTTAACATTTGTTCCCCCTATTATTTATTTTTATTCCATATGTTCTACTCGTCTGTTGATATGGTAGATAAAAGGAGCATCAGACACAAGGTTTTCACATTCACAGAGTCTCATTGTGAAAGCTGTATCATTGTTGAATCATCATCAAGAAACATGGCTACTGGAACACAGCTCTACATCTTCAGGCAGTTCCCTCCAGCCTCTCCACTACATCTTGAACAACAAGGTGATATCTACTTAATGCGTAAGAATAACCTCCAGGATAACCTCTGGACTCTGTTTGGAATCTCTCAGCCATTGATACTTTGTCTCATTTCACTCTTCCCCCTTTTGGTCGAGAAGGTTCTCTCAATCCCTTAATGTTAATTCTCAGCTCATTCTAGGGTTTTTCTCAATCCCTAGAT
Organism: Myrmecophaga tridactyla; assembly: GCA_004026745.1. Taxonomy (NCBI): domain Eukaryota; kingdom Metazoa; phylum Chordata; class Mammalia; order Pilosa; family Myrmecophagidae; genus Myrmecophaga; species Myrmecophaga tridactyla. Next base: position 22,128 of record PVIY010040416.1, read on the forward strand.
GCTGAGTCTCAGCTCATTCCAGGATCTCTGTCCCACATTGCCAGGAAGGTCCACACCCCTGGGAGTCATGTCCCATGCAGAGAGGGGGAGGGTGGTGAGACTGCTCATCGTGTTGGCTGGAGAGAGAGGCCACATCTGAGCAACAAAAGAGGCTCTCTTGGGGGTGACTCTTAGGCCTAAATTTTAAGTAGACTTGACCTATCCTTTGTGGGGTTAAGTTTCATATGAACAAACCCCAAGACTGGGGGCTCAGCCTATAGCTTTGGTTGTCCACA
>PVIY010040417.1:0-22392 GCA_004026745.1 Myrmecophaga tridactyla
CTGATGAAGGTAGCGCATTCAAGGAACGCAGCCCAGTTTACTTCCTAATTCCCGCCTCCCTGTCTCCCATCTCCCCATCTCCCCGACCGTGCACTCTTGTGGGCTCCATGCCTCTGCATTAGGCTCCGGTTTTCTGCTTCTCAGCTCCTCAGCCCCTGCAACCAGGACCACCGTATGTGGTGCAGAAGGCTCTCCCAGGTCAGCTGCACTCTTGAATCACCATCTTAATCACCCTCCCATCCCTTCTCTAACCTTTCCTTGGAGCAGGGCTAAACTCAACCTACCTTATTTGGCCATATTCCTGGAATTGAGGAAACTATATAGATTCTTTGTTCTATTTCAGATAAGACAGGCAAAATAGTTTGTCCTGTTTTGAAAGAACCTTTTTATTTTCAATTCTTTATATTCTGCTATTTTTCCCAAAGGATTTTAAGTGAACTCCAGGAGGACTAAATTGCTGTTCCAGACTGGATGGTGAAAGAATAAAAATCACAAGCCATCTTGTTACTTAAAGATGTATTTACAGAAGCTGGCTGATGTTCCCTGGACATACACTTGTAGTGACATAAATATACCTGTCCATTGAAGAGCCAAAGCTCTGACATTCACTTCCTTCTTCTTTAGACTTCCAGGAGGATAGCAGACACCCACTACCTGTAACTGTAATTATAAGAATGCATAATTAGGGGGGATGCAGGGTAGTCAGAAGCAGAATTCTTGCCTGCCATGCAGGAGACCCAGGTTCAATTCCCGGCCCATATACTTCCCCAAAACAAATGCACTAACATAAGCAAGCAAACAAACAAAAAATTTCAACAAATGGTGCTGCAACAATGGGATATTCACATGGAAAAAGAATGAACTATGAACCTAGCCATATAGTATGCAAAAAAAGAAAGAAAGAAAGAAAAGAAAAGAATGCATATGTAGCAGACATTATGCTTTGTTCAACATTCTTAAACTTACCTTCAAAGCAGTAACAAGATACATCCTGCTGGAAATCCCTAGCATTCCATTCCATTCTGATTCTGAACCATCCACAAATGTTTGCCAAATACTGTGCATTGCTACCTATAAGCAGTACTACATAGGTTTAAAGAGAGGTGGAAAACATGCCACTTCTCATGGAAATCTAGAACTCCATTGAGGTGGTCTAAACATAATAATAAGATGTGATTAAGGAAAAATACTAGACAAATATATAACAACCTACTCAAGATAAATACCCTATTATTCTGTGATTTAAAATAAGTGATTAAATTTCTACTTTGCAGCAATGCAAAAAAATAAGCAGGCTACTACCAGGAAATGGAGAGATTACAATGGCTGAAGTTTAACAAATCACCAAGAGGGAAATGTGGGGACATAAGATATGCCTGAAATATGTATTTGAATTAGTAAGATGGAGAACAGAGAAGTCATTCCAACTGTAACACAGCAATAAATTCATTTCCCTGGCTTTGTCTCACTGGTTGATATACATCTTTGTTCTGAATTCAATATTTTTTCCTTCATCCTCTGGACATCCTCTATCCTTCAATTTTTGAATAACGGCATCTATCTTACTAATGTAACAGAATAGGAAAATAGAATCATTCGAATTCAGTCCAAATATATTTGTAAAACAAAACAAAACTTAAGAATAGATTTTAAAGTTCTATAATCTTAACCAATAAACTCAGCCTACGTATAAGTTCCTAGGACCTCTGAAACCACTATCTCTGTTTAGAAGAGTAATAAGGAAAGAAGGACTCTAAAGGAGTATGAGCTATAACTTATGTTCCTCAGGAGTTCATGGTTACTTTCATCTGCCCAGCACTCCTTCCTCTTTTCTGAGTGATATAAAACCCCAGGTATTAACTGTCTATGATTGCTTTAACAAATTATCACAAGCTTAGCAGCTTAAGGCAACACAAATTTATTATCTTATGGTTCTGGAGATTGGAAGACAGAAATTGGTCCCCCTTGGTTGAAATCAAAGCATCTGCAGGGCTGGGTCCTCCCGGACAAGCTAAAGGAGAATCTGTTTCCCTGCTTTTTCCAGATTCTAAAGGCCATTCCCTTACTGCATCTTTAAAGCCAGAAATATGGAGCCAATTTCTTTTTGGCCATCTCTTGTTACCATCTCTCCATCTCTCTTCTTCTGCCTCTCTCATCCACTTAGGAGAATCCCTGTGATTATGCTGGGCCAATTCAGATAATTCCAGGGTAGTCTCACCATTTTAAGGTCAGCAGATTATCAATCTTAATTACATCTACAACCTTACTTCCCCTTTTTCATGTCACCTAACATATTCACAGGCTCTGGATATTAAATGTACACAGCTTTGGAGGGCCATTCTGCCTACAACATCTCCCACCCCCACTTCCAATTCCCTCACACCTACTACCTTTGGAGCCCCTTGACCCCCAACCCATAGGCTCTGATTCATGATAAGGTTTGACAGTCAAAGAACTCTGCCCCAGCCAATCCCATCATCTAACCAAAGAAAGGCACATAACTCAGGTTGGGTGAGTCACAGTTATATGTACTCTTTGTCATAGTGTACAGGAGGCAGAAATGATACCCAACTGGACCAATTATCACTGTTCCCTCAATTGCTACAAAGGGAAAAATATAGCTCTTTCTTTCCTGTTGGATCTTTAAGATATAAACTTAGTTATGTTCCCTGCTATATTTAGGCACCTGAGATGGACATACTAAAATAGCCTAGACTAGTGATGATAGTGATGGGTGGAGAAAGAGCAAGATAGAGAGTGCTGACGTCGTTTGTATTCCAAACTCCAGATTTTATGACTGAAACTCTGTCTTTCTGTAGTTTGGTTATGTGAACCAAAACATTTCCTTTATACATAAGCCATTTTCAGTTGGATTTCCATCACTTGAAACTGAAAATTCCAAAATACAGATGCCTATGGAAGAGTTTAGAATAACAGAACACAATAAAATGGTATAACTATAGTGGAATGAAAGTTCAAAGAAATGAATGAATTGTGTGGAAGGGAGTCATGAAATGGAACCATGAATACTACGTCTTGATCAGGATTTAATAAAATTTTTTATTTTGGTGATAAGGATTTTGAAAGGGAGATAAGATTTGATTTAGTGAAGATGAAGGAGAGAATTCTCTTTAAGTATAGATGCATAAACAAAGGAGTAGCAGGAGGAAAAGCCTGAAATTCACATACCTATTTCAACTGCACATATAATCTCAGAAATGTTAGATCACTTTGTCACATTAACTGAAACCTCACCAATCCGAGTTTTGTTGGGGGTAATAAGTCTCTAATTTAAAAAATTATAAGTTCTTAAAAGGTTATCAGTCATTTAGACCGTAGTATAAATTAATGCGCTCCTTTCAATTCCTTCTGCTAGAAACAAAGTTGAAGAAATGGGTACTCTGATAAAAGAACCAAGAAAATCAAGAAAAATCATAATACCTTTGAAGAAGAATAAGGAGAGAGACTTGCCCTAACATTTGTCAATAGCCATCTTAAATCTGTATAATTGAAACATTGTCATATTTGTGCAGTGACAGAAAATAGGCATATATATTTGGAATTATCCAGTGAGTTAAACATATTTATTCTTTTCAAACTTTTATAAATGAAATTTTCTAAATTTTTACTGTGCCTTGTGTTTATGTTTGCTAGGCTGCTGAGAACAAATACCATAAAATGTGTTGTTTTTTCACAGCAGGAATTTATTAGCCTACAGATTTCCAGTTTTGAGGCCATGAAAATATTCAAATTAAGGCATCATCAGGGCGATGCTTTCTCCCACGGACGGGCTGTGGATCATCCTTGCCTCCTCTGCTACATGGCAAGGCACATGGTGTTGTCTGCTGGTCTCTCCCTTCTCTCCTACGTTTCCTTGCTTTCAGCTTCTTGCTTCTTTCTTGGATTTCTTTCTCTTTGTTTGAATTTCATTCTCTTATAAAGGACTCCAGGAAGAGGTTTAATACCAATCCTGGGCCATGTCTTAAATGAAGTAACTTTTTCAAAATGTCCTACTTACATTGGGTTTACATCTGTAGGAATAGATTCGCTTTAACAACATTATTTTCTGTTGTATATACAGTTCCAAACCCTTACACTCCACCCTCAGGACCCCAAAGACTTGTTTTTTCCATATACAAAGTGCATTCATTCTGTCACAATACCCCAAAGGCCTTAAGTCATTTCAGTAAGTACAAAGGACAAAGTCATCAAAATCAGTATAGATGTGCTCCGTGCTGGAGCACAATTCCCATCAGTGCGTGGACCTGTGAAACCTAGAGAACAAATTATCTGCTTCCAATATACAAAGGAGGGACAGTCATAGCTGAAACATTTCCATTCCCATAGGAGAAATTGGAAGGGTAACAGGGGTCACGGGTCCCAATCACTTCTGGTACATTGTAAGGTATACTCCATTAGATTTCAAGGTCTGAGATGGATTCATGGCTTCTCTTCCAGACCTGATGGAGGGACAGTCCCACACCTACCAAGCACTTGTGTAGCACCCATGTTCTTCCCAAACACTGGTGCTCCAAAATCTTTAAGCATCGCTATGGCGACAGGACTCTAGACTCCACCCTAGTCAAATATCAGGCTAGCAGCTAGACTCTTTGTAATCCCCTAGGCATCAGAGAAAACTGGGGTGGTAACACTCTTTCTGAACAATGGGGCAGAAGGCCTACCCTCACCAAACTCTGGGCATAATCACCCTTTCGACGTACATGGGCGAGTCTTCTCTTTTGGACTGAGAAGATGCCTTTGGTCCAAACTTCAGCTTCCATGGTTTTGCCTTTGAAGTCATTTTCCCTCCAATCTGTCCCTTTTCTGTCACTTTTAGTCCAAGCCAGTAGTGGTTCTGTTCATGCGAGAGCACACACACACACACACATACACACACACACACACACATACAAACAAACTTGCTGGTTTTGCATGAAGTATGAAATAAAAAAAGAACTTTCCACAAATCCTTTCTGGTAGCAATATGGAAGGTTTGGTATCTCTCTGATCATGAGCAAGTTCAATTGAATTTAAAGCTGCAATCCAACCCCAGTTCAACAACTTTAGGGAGAATCTGAATAATTAGGCTTTCACTCTAAATGTTGGCAGAGAAAAAGACCTGCTCTTTCTGAAAAGTAAATAACATTAAATAAAATAAAATTATACCCTAATCTCCACTGTTCTTTTATACACAATGTTTCATATACAATTCAAAATAATAAATAAAGCAAAGAAGCAGAGAAATAATCAACAGGAAAACAAATCAATGAAATCATATTCACTGATGGTCCCACTAGCAGACAAGGTCTTTAAAATAACTATTATAAATCTATTCAAGAATTTAGAGGAAAAGATAGATATAATATGTTAAAAGATAAGGTATTCCAAAGGAGAACTAGAAATTATAATGGGAATTTGCAAATGGAAATTTGCAAAACTTAAATAAAAAATTGTTTAGTGGGTTTAATAAGGAATTGAACTGTATGAAATAATAAATGAAATTGGAAACATGACAATAGAAATTATCCAAACTACAGAAAAGGAAGAAAAAATATTAAAATAAATGAACATTACATCAGGGGCCTATGAAATTTTAAGTGACCTAACATCTATGTAATTTCCTCTCTCCAGAAAGAGAAGAAAGAGAAAGTAGGATGAAAAAAAAAAGGAAAGAAACTGCTAATAGACAAAATTTGAAAAGTCTGACTATAACACATTTTTTGAAGGGTATGGAGCAAAGGGAGCTCTAATTACAGGTGAAACTACATCTTGAAGCAAATACTCAGGGAAAACAGCCTGTATTTATAGTATAATTGAAGACCCACATAATGTAAGCCCAGTAACTTTATTCCTAGAGATAGTCTTGCATATTATATAAGTTACATGGGGCAAGAACCTTAATAGCAATTTTGTTTGTAATAGCCCCATTCCGGATTGAATCATACCCTCTACAAAGATATGTTCAAATCCTAATCCCAGTCCTATGATGTGAACATTTAATGATCCTGTTAAGATGAGGCCAAACTGAATCAGAGTGAGCTTTAATCCAATATAACTGGAGTTCTTATAAGCAGAACAATTTTGCACTTGGGTTATAGGGAATAGAGGGAGATAAAAGGCCATGTGATGGAGGTAGAGATTGAATGATGATGGCAAGCCAACACAAGAATGCTGCAGACTTCAGAGAAAGCATGATCCTGCCTGGCACCTTGAGTTTGAACTTCTAGCCTCCAAAACTCTGAGACAATTATATTCCTGTTGTTGAAGCCAACCAGGCTGTGATGCATCGTTATATCATGCCTGGAAAATTAAGACAAGTCTCTAAACTGGAAGATGCTCAAATGTCCAATGGTAAAATGGATAAATATATTTAGTATATGCATTCAAATGCTGCATAGAGCAACATCGACAAATCTTACAAATCTTATGTTGAATGAAAGAATCAAGACACAATCGAATGCATATGTAATGATTCCATTTACGTGAAATTCAAAACCAGGAAAATCTAAGATATTTTATGACACATTCATACTCAGGCAGTAAAACTATAAAGAGAAACAAGAAAATAATCTATGAAGGGCAAACATGGTGTTTTGGGTATGACAAAACAATTTCTTGACCTGTGTGGTGGTTGTGATTTTCCACTTTATAATTATAATTATTCTTTTAAAACATATTCAGATATATCTAAATTCACAATAAGAATCACAATTTTGATTTTTGTTATTGGGAGTTTTTCAAGAAAGGGTATTTATTAAGCAATAGAGTTGACATTTAGATGAGGAATGTAAAACTCTAATCTGTACCCTTTGTCCATTCATTAAAACATACACACACTCTCTCTGTCACACACACACACACAAAATCCTTGACTCTAAGGATGATATTAAAGGCATGAAACTCTTGTTATAGATTGTCTATCTCAATATTTTGGAAAATAATTCAGGTAGTGTAAGCAATAAATCTATTTCTGACATAGGACTTCAGTTTTTCCCACATGTAAGGTTTATTCTTTTGCACCCTTGAAATTTGATGTTTCTTGAAAGTTGATGATTTTCCTTGGCTTGAAGAGGATGGAATTGTACTTGGAAGCCAGGAATTAAACTAAACAGTCTTGATCACCTTACCTATGTGTTATTTCTATGAGGATGATTTTTAAACATTATTAGTTTTAGTAAAAATTTATTACTGACATTGTTTCTAGATTGCAATATTGGAGCTGAGGAATAGTATTGTTGGTTGTGTTTATTGTTTTCTTTGGTTATCAGATTGAATGCCATCTAAATTTGCATCATCACTTTACTCAAAGTTTTTGTGTGCTGCGTTTATATACTTATTAGGTGAAAAAAATCACTATTCATAAAGCTGGCAATGAAATTATGCAGGAGGAAAACATTATACATTTGAAAATCAATTCTGAGCAAGGTAATTGTGTAGATGAGCCTCCGTATTAAATCTTATTTATAGTGATGCCACAGATGCCTAGCAAATACTGTACTACAAATAAAATTGTTATATTATGCAAATGCACAGCTACCCTCATAAATATACTTTTTGAAGAACCTTTACATTTTCATATATTAAGTATATTGTTGCCTTTTGGGGAAAAATATATACCACATGGATTAGTTTTAGATTTTTTTCATGTCTTTCTTTCTTTCTTTTCTTTTCTTTTCCTGTATTTTTTTAACAAGACATGTGCAAGATATTCCTCTATGTAAGTTCATTAAAATATTTGTAATAATTTTTTTCATTTTATCATAGTCATATTAAGTTATAAACTTGTTTTCATTTTACTGCTTGAAAACAGCCACCTTGAAAAGAAGATCTATTTTTCAAAAAAATATGTCAGATTATTTGTAAAATTATGTAAATGAACTATGGTATCTGAAAGCAACACAAGGCAGATTTTTTCTGTAATTACCTTTCCTTAAAACAACATACAATCTTTCTCTTTGATTTAAAAATTTTCATCCTTTAGTCACGCCTAACAATATTAGCATAGGTTCATATATTACTAGTCAGATGCTTCTTCATGCATTTATAAAGCATGGTTTATGCTCGTTCATATGATTATGGAGCGTGTTATATAACAGTGTATGTGTATTAATATATGTTAATTGCTTGAAAGCTCCTCAATAGAAATAAGTTATACATATGGATGTTTATAGAGAATTAATCCATATTATCCAAATTTAAGTACTTAGCCCATTTAGGAATGATATTTTAAAAGATCTATTATCTTGAAAATGTGATGATGACATAATTTATAATGAATAGCAAAAGCCCATGATGTACTTTTCCTGTAATTAGCATGTACTAGAATAGGAAAAGCTGCATGATTTAAAGAAACATATAAATTAAATACATGTGAACAAGGGCTTAAAAAGTCTAGGATGATTTTTAGAATCATGCAAATATTCACTTGGTGAAAGAGAAATTAATTTTCTTTCATATACCAATTTTCAAATCATATTGATAGAGAGAATCAAGTGTACTTCTCTAAGTAGCCACCAGATGGCCATATGGACCCTTTCTTGATTTTGATATTCTTTTTTATTTCTTATTAATCTCCCCCCACCCGCACCCCCAACTAAAGTTTCAAGCAATAGCTTACATAATTTCTATGGAGTTTTCAAATAAGGAAGTGTGATGATATAATGGATATGAAGACAATGACAAATATATATATATTCTTTTTCTTCTGATTTTAGAGTAAGTCTTGAAGACTTATTGGGAAGAATTTTAAAGACTCATCAACTCACACAGAACTTTAAAACATTTACGTAGTTATCCATCCTCTAGCCTAATCCTCTAATTTTACAGGTTAGGCACTTGAGACTTAAAAAATACACATTTCTTCGTCTTTTAGGCTATATTTTCACAGACTGAGTAAATTGTAAGTGCATCATTTCCATAATTTAAATGCAGAATTAGGGAAAGGATATCAACAACACCTGTAAAACTACTCTGCAATTATTTAAAAAAAGATTCTTTTTTAAAAAATTATTATTCAAATAGTTATATGTATCCAAACACTGAATTTTCTCTTTGCTTTCATTCTGTCAGTGCATTTATAGGGGGAGAACAAAACGCAAAATAGAAGAAGGTATGAAAAAAAAGAATTATGATTAAACTTTATTGGCATATTTTTCTCTGGGATATAATTCTGAAAATAATTAGCTTAATGCTACAATTATTATTGATTCTTAGAATTCTTTGCGTAATATACAGTAATTTGTTTCCAAAAACAAAATCCATTTTGATGCAATTTTTCAGAACTATTTCAAAATTATTTTCATTTGTTTGTGTTGATTATATTGGTTTGAATATATCTTTGCATCTTTATAAAATTGGATTAAAAATTGCAACCAATGATACGGAAATGACTAAGCATAGTTGGTCCCCTTTCCTGAGAGGGCATCGCGTGTATGCGTGCAACTATGAGATTTTGCTCAGAAAGTGCAGGTTGCCTTTTTCCTCCAAAAATGTGACTGTCAACTTGGGAAGGTTAATACTGCCATGGTAGAGGAGGGCTTGGGGAGTGCCTAGGAATGTCTGGGTGATGCCACTTTAGTGGGGTCAAAATTTATACCCTACAGCTCAGATATCTTAGATAGTGAAAACACTCATTTTTTTGATAACTAACTTCATCGTGCAGTCAAGCACCCTTTCTCAGTGATTAAGAAAGGGAAAAAAAGAGAGAGGAAAAAAAAGAAAGAAGCCTTAAACTTGACAAGCCAATATTTGTTTTTGTTGGTAGTATCCTTCAGATAATTGTTGCAAACTTCTTTCCATTTGGAAGGATCCTCTCTTCCACTTTTCTTCCCAAGATGGTGTAAAATAGGATGCAGGACAAACAATTTTTATCCTCCTGGTGGAGAGGAAAGGGCCCTGGTCAGCCAGTTGTTTTCTGAGTCTGTGCTGTCTCTGTAGATACGTCCCTGGCCCCTGCACATGCTGCAATAGGGTCACTCTCGAAGTCATGTGTCCCGCATTAAGTCCTCAAGAGCCCCTGCCCTTGGGCCCTGGGACACTGGTCCACTCTCATCAGTGACTAGCAACCTCTAATTTTACTCTGATCATGATGTTATTCTTTACCTTATGATGACGTCTCCTCTCAGCTTTCAAAGCAGGAAGCAGAGCACAGAAAGAGCCATTGCTTTTAGTTTCCCTTCAGTGTCACTGCATTTTATTGTCTCTTAGAACAACCTAGTTCCTATTTCAAAGTTGAATAGAGTTGTTGGGTGAAGGGGAAGTTGTTTCTGAATCATGGTCTCCTCTCCTCCAGATCTTTCCAGCCTCGTCAGTGGAATCCCATCCCCAACACTGAAGAATTGTCCTTTTCCTTTCAACTGCAGGGACTTTTCTTACGTCATGTGCCCATTCTCTCTACTATGGTTTTTATAGGAAAGCCATGTGATTGAACCATCAAGCTTTTCTCTGGCTCTGTATTTTGTAGGCTTCTGAATTGAGAAAAAATTTTCCCCTCTCTACAGAGCCCCCTTTTCCAAACTTCTGTTTCTTTATGCAAATATTTAAAAATATCTAATTTGAGGCTAAAATTTGAGCCATAACCTTTTTGATTTAAGATCTGTTCATATTACCTTTGCAAAATGAGGAACGAAAGTATTAAATGGGAGGGGAAGACAATCTATAGTGGAAAAAAAAGCATTGATTTAACATCTCAAATATACTATTCAGGTACTATCCACAACTCTCAGCAATAACTGCTGAAGCAGCATAAAATTTGTATTTGATTGCCACTGTGTTTTGTTGCCCGCCCAGCTGCCAGGGCATGAAAAAATAAAATGGCCTGTCTCATTTAAAATCTCATTCATTTGTTTATTCATATATTGATCCATTCATTAATTGAGTGCAGATGACTATAAAACTACAGCAATCATGACAGTAGCAACAAAGCCCGATCATCACCTCTCTGTACCACAGTGTAATGTTTAAAGAAGCTTTTAAGACATTAAAAGGGCAAAATCAGGGCATCGGTTTACGGTTAATTTTTTTTCAAGGTGCAGTTAACTTGAGAGACTCCCCTGGGAAAGAAATTGGTTCTGTTGCACTTGTTATTACTTTTTATAATAAGGGAAAAAAGCATCATAAAAAGACATGATTTTGACCTCACACTGGCCCAGGGTTTGGCAGCTCTAATTAAAAAGTGAATGTACCCAGTGTCTTACAGAATAAAGCCCTTTTATAACAAATAACCTTTTGATGGAGAAACCATACTGTTTGTACACCAAAAAGTAATTTTAAGGCTTATCTCGGGTTAATGCCAGGGTAAATAGAACCTGAAGCTTCTTGCCCTTCTTTTCTCTTTACTGAGGAATCAAAGCAGATCTTTCTGAGCATTCTGCTTTTACAAATATTCTACTGTAAATTTTATGCAGCTTGCAAGGACAAACACCCTACCAGTGACATTTTGGAGCAAAAATGAAAATTCTAGGTCTATGGTTGTGTGATGACTAGATTTTAACAATTTGCACAGAAGAAACCTTATTGTGAGGGAAGCCAAATTTTGTGCCGAAATGTTCCAAAAACTTGTCAACAGTTCATTTAAGGAAACATCTCACTCTTGAAATTCAATTTTGACCCATTTTATAAAAGTTGGAAAGACTGAGTGTTTATGTTTTAGTCAAAGGACACTTTTTTTGGAAACCTGAGTTTATCTCCATAACTTAATATATGGAACGGTGACTACATTAAAGATAGGTTTGTTTTGATAGGATTCTCAATTAGGTAATTCTTAAAAATCCTCAGTGACAAGTTAACAGTTTAAAGGAATTTCGAGCCACCGAAAAGTCAATTCTAAAAGTGAACCATTTTGTAGACTCTAATCTTTTAAACATTGATCATTTTATTTTGATAATTAAATGCCAAAAATTAATGGGTAAGTTATAGGTCTGTCCCTCTCACTTCAATAAACCAAAAAAGAGACCATCGTTACTGAGCACTCCTAGATTGAGTTCAATGAGAGCTTAAGAAGTTCTTCAGGTGACACTTTGTTTATTAATGTCATATAATATCCCCATAGCGCTTTACAATTTAACAAATGCCTTCATGCATTTTATCGCATTTGGTCCTCTCATGATGTTTTTAGGTTAACAGGACTTTGTTTTTTATGTTGAGTTTTTTCCCACTTTACAGATGAATAAATCATGAGAGATAAGTGCCTCAACCAAGGTTATGTAAGTAATCAGTGGAAGCACCAGGCTACAGTCAAATGCAGAATTTCTGACTCCAAATTGCTTGCAAATGCATAGTTTTTACTTTTATATAAACACAGCACTCTTATTTATAAACACATCTTTTCTTCTTATTTGATAAACACAAAAGTGTTACAGAAGTTCGATGAGATTTGTGGGGTTTTTTCAATGAACCTCTTCTTCTGAGCCTTCAACTCCATTTGCTCCCCCTGTTAATGACATCTCTAGTCCTGGAGAGCAGGCTCCAAGAGGGTTGGCACTGTACCCGGTTTTGCTCATATTGAAGACCTTGCATCTAGTAAAATGCCTCACATGTAGTAGCTCTTCAATAAATTGGAGGCTGATGAATAAGTGAATGTGTAAAGGGGAGACAGACCAGTACTTCACCAGAAAGGAATAGAGAGTAAGCCATACTTGTCTTCTCTAATTTCCACTCTCAGCTCTAGCACATTGTGAGCAGTGAATTCTGCAACATTGGTAGATAGACTGCTTTTCCTCTTGAACTCTAACCTTTTCAAAGTTGTTACCTTTCTGCTTTTTAAAAAGTTCATAATAAGTTTCTATTTAGGAAGTTTTTAAAAAGTGATTTCTCGGGGGTGCAACAGTCGTTCAGTGGTAGAATTCTTGCCTGCCGTCCGGAAGACCTGGGTTCGATTCCCAGTCCATGCACTTCCCTCAAACAAACAAGCAAAAACAAACCAAAAATTTCAACAATTATTGCTGCAATAATAGGATATTCACATGGAAAAATAATGAAATTTGACCCTGCCATACAGCGTACAAAAAAAAATCTGTAAAAAGTGATTCTCCAGAATCAAAAATTTAAATGAATTACTTTGGCATTCACTAGTTAGAAAAAAAAAATCTTATAATAACTTGTTTTATTGCCCTTGATAACAAAAATGTCAATTAATAACAAAACTCATGAATTTCACATAATAAAAAAACACTTTCATTTTAGAAGTAGAATTCATAAATAGTCAGAAACTAAGACTGCGTTATCAGGTTATCCTTTTGTAGTTTTCTTGAAATTTTTAAAAATTACTTTTCCTCGGCCTTTTTCTTCTTCCTACTTAATGAGGCCAAAGTTTAAGGTTCTTAGTCTTCATATAGCTATGGCTTGTGCATACCTCCTACCCAATTATTCTGCTTTATTCTTCCCCTTTCCATTATGCTTCCAGTTATTCTCTTAAAACAAAAAGACCAGCAGTTGATGACATCAGGCTCCTGCTTTTGGAATTCATAACAAAAACTGCAGGTGCATTGTTAACATGCTCACCAGGTAATTTTGAGGCACATTATTTAAGGGCAATTGCTCTAAAGAATAGCATCCCCAATCCAAGCAGAGCATTCCCTGCCCTTAATCATTTGGATCCATCCTACCTACATCATCTTCTCTCCACTTTGTCTTCTGTTTCCTTCATGCAAACTCTATTCCAACCAACCGAATTCCTTGCCATCTCTTGAGCTTACCAAGTTGCTGCCTGAATCTGTGGTTTTGTACATTCAGCTCTGCAGCCTAGTATATTTAAAGTGCCTTTTACCTGCCTTTGTGCTGCATAGATTTCTTTTGGTTAAGGATGCATTGCAGGATCTCCCAGTGCCTAGAAGAATATAGGAGAAATTGTAGAAATGTAGTTATTTCCCTCACAGTGCATAGAACTTCCTCCTTTTGGAATTCAGTGAATTAAAGAGCTTGAGCCAAAAAGTGTTGTACTTAGTTATACTTTAATTATTTATACCTCACTTTGGGACATGCAATTTATCTGGCAACTTCAATTATTTGAAAACCAAATAATAAGAAACCAAAAGATTTCTGAAAATCAAAATAGAATTAATATCTCAGCCTTTTAAAATTTTACTTACCAGAAATATACAAACTTATTCATTCCTAATTTAGATACATGTTAATAAACTCATTTCTTTTTTTTTTTTTGTCTCCTAGTAGACAGCCAATACAATCAGAACTTAGAGAAGGAGGTTGCATGGGGGATAGAGGAAAGCAATAGTACTGTAAAACCGAGGAAAATAATAGCTGACAGCCAGAAAGATGGAAGAATTATTTTAAGAAGCAAAAGATTTAAGAGCTTAGAAAACTCCCTAGGAGTTAACTAAAGTTAGGAAACTTTAGTATAAGGGAAGATACTCCTTATTCTTTCAGTCAACAAACATTTTTGGTCATCATCTATTTATGTGCTTGAAGTCATAAAATGAGTAAGATTTTTTTCTACCATTGAAAAGGCTATCATAATTTAAATATACTGGAAAGCATTCAGTGATGTTTATATTGATGATGCCAATTATTAGGAAACATTTTTACTTATTTAAATATCATCTGCTTATGAAGGCAGAAATCTGTTCAATACATTTTAGAATGATCCGCAATTGAAGTTGCTCAAATAACAATAGTAAACATTGGAATTCCACTGTCAGAATTAGACTTTTGCTATGTGCTTTATGCATGTTGTTGCCTCATCCACTCCATCACCTAAACGTCTCCTTCATGGAGACCCCTGGAGGACCAGCATAGGTGCGGCACTTATTAGGTCATTAGAACATTTTTTATATTGAATGACTTTCGGTGGCTGTGAGCACTTGAAAGCTGGGATGAAACTTGTCGAAATTTTATTTGGATTAAGAGAATAAATCCAAATATACTGTTCTACTTCTGCCCTTTTCAATGGACGTATAATCTGTAGGCATGCCCCAACAGATATAAACCAGCCTCTATGTTTAAAAATAAACAAGCCAGTTGCGATCCCGCCCAGAGCTTTGTGTGTAGTGCTGATATTACTCGAGGCCCAATTGTCATTTTCCACTTTAGTCGTTTTCTCTTTTCAGCTGACCTGCCTCCCCAAACCATATTTTGCTTCTGTGAGTGATCTCCTCTGATTGTCATTCTGTTCTAGGCTTCCACCTTCTGCCTCCCTTCCAAACACAACTTCAATATCTGTTCATGGGATTCATCTACTATACTGGGTGAGGGGCAGCTCACTCCTAAACCATAGGGACCTTCTCCAAACCCCCGACTTCTTTCACCCCCGATCACCATCCCGCCATTCTCGCCGTCTCCCCAATGCCTATGTGTCTGAGGAAAGAAGTTGGTGCATGCAGAGTTTTGGCTCTGCCTGTTAACTGGAATTTCCTTGAACAATACTTCATCATACTTATTCTATCACAGTAACTTAATGGTATGACGATTGTATTAAACAACAACAGCCACAGTAAAAAATAAAAAAATTAAAAAAACACCTCTTTATCACACACTATGTGCCTGGCAATATACTCATTTAGATTTTGATGCATTTCCTAATTTTATCTTCACAACCCTATGAAATGTAATCTCTCCATTTCCCAAAGCAGTGTCTGAGGATTAGAGGCCTTAAGCAGTCTGCCAAGTTCTTAAGTGTCAGCAACAGTCTTGAAACCAGATCAACTCTAGGGTCATCCTCAACCATCCTACTAGTACTCTGAACCACATTCTACTAGTACTCTAAACCAATTTTCTGTTCTTTTATTTGGTCATCATTTTTTTATTCAGTGCCAGGCACTGTGAATGTAAAAAGTTAATAAAAGAAAACACAGTTTGCAAAAAAAGTACATCTCATGATGGAGACACAGATGTAAACCAACAAGCTCAATATGGGTGGTAAGGGGGCCAATGGAAGTAAGTGGAGGGACTAGAGGATGCTGTGGGGGTGGGAGAGGAAAGGCTCTGACTTTCACCTGGGGAAAAGGGATAGGGTAATTATAGAAGATTTTCCAGAAGATGTGATGCTTAAGCTAAGCTTGAGGGTGAGGATGAGATTACCAGGTCAAAAATGGTGCATAGAAGGACCCCCCCCACACACACACACACTCCTTAAAATAGGAGCTTAAGAAGCATTAAGAATGAAAAAACTTAAGAACATCTATTTCATTCTCATTTCTTGAAAATTTTGCCTATAATATTCTCATGGTAATATTAACGTTATGAGCTAGTTTTGTGAATATAAAAAGAAACATTCTATCAACAGCTAAATTTGGAATGGGGAAACTTTTGCAATAAGAAGGATTTAACTAACATATTAGCATTTCAAAGTAATGGAATTTTGCTACATAATTTATTCAAACATCTTATCTTTAAAAAAATAGGGATTGGGGAAAATTTTTTCTCATGATGTGCAAACAGAAAAAGCAAAAGAATTAAGATGCAACGTGACTTTTTGACAAATTTTAATATTGAAAAGGTTTAACTCGAAATTAGTTTTACAAAGTAAAACATATTTATAGTAGAATATGAATATTTATGGTTTTAAGAATTTATGCACCCATAATGAAAATCTTCATGCCAAATTTAACAGGTGATGAGCAACTTCATAAGAGAATAAATTAGTATGCTATGTTGTAAGCAGCCTTGATTAATTCTACACATAAAAATTCATCCTTTGGTCAGATTTTGTCAGAGTTACAGGTGCAGTATTCTAAATAATACAAGAAAAACAGACAAAAAACACAGTCTTTGAGCTTAAAGAGATTACAGCCTTGTTCAGAAAAGACATAAGGATCTTAAAAGATATCATCAACAACAAAATAAGGCAAGCACATGTCACAGAACTTTATAGAAGGGTATGATCAATTTTAGAATTAATGATATGAAACCTATTATAGAAGAGAGGGCATGTAACATAGCCATTGAAGATTTGGTGGCATTTGGACAGGCAGAAATAAGGGAGAATTTGCAGAGAAAGAAGATTGCCTGGCCTCAGCAAGTACACTGTGCTAAGGTTGTCTGAACCTGAACATTTACCATGGCTGACTCTGCTAACAGAGCCCAGCACCCTCACAATCCTTCCCAACACAGTCTAAATTCAATCAGTCCTGGTTTGAGTCGGAAGTGAAGCTACCTTAGGCATAGCAGATATGGGCGAAGGTTCAATATCAAGAAAGGACATTCGGAAAGAAAATAGAGCAGCTGTTCAAAACTGAATTTTTATAACAACAGCAAAGAGTGGAACTATACCACACTAAGATTTTCTCCCTTTTGATATTACATTATATTCATGTTTTTGTCTTATTTTCTTTTCTGATGACCTCATATTTGATACTATAATACTGGTATTGAATTTGCTTTTAGAACCTTTTAATATTTCTGCAATCTCCACTTAATGTTCTTGACTGGGCACTAAAGGTAAGTACTAATTAACTTAGCAAAAGTTTATGGAGTGCCCCCATTGTGCTGAACCCTAGGGCTGGGGAGTCAGAATGTAGCAGTGCAGGACTGGTAGTTCCCATTCTCCTGGAGCTATGATAAAGCATGGAATAAAATGAACTAAAGAATTATGAGAAGCTTGATAGCAGAGGAATTATAGGTTATTTTGCTCTTATGCAAGCTTTCTAAGATTGTTTTTTTCCTGATGTGTTTATTACCATGATTCTGAAGAGCTTTTAAAGTCTCTGTGGTTTTCCTGATTTTTTCAATTTTTTATATTTCTCTAGTCCCAGAATATATAACCATATATTATATTGAAAGGTGTATACATCTTTTTGGTCTTTGAGATAGTTCTTGAAATGCTTGCACACAATAGATCATTATTCATATTTAAGAAATACTAATTTGTTTTATTCCAATGGGTTTTCTTAATAGAATGTTAATTCTAGCCTTTAGGAGATACAGCCCAGCTGAGGCTGACTGGAAAATTATCTTGCGTATTAGTACTAAGTCCTGGTAGTCTTGGTGCTTAGTGTGGGGGAGCACTTTAGGAAATGATAATACGATAGCAAGTGACCTACCAAGCAGAAATATTCATTTTCCTTTGAAAACATAGTATGCCAGCATACCAGCTTTCCCTATCCTACTTCATGAATTGCCTGTGGTTACAGGATGCAATTTTAGGAATAATAAATTTGGGAGGAATTTATTCTCCTCTCATATTTCAGGATCATCGTTTAATTTTTCATATTATTACTAGACAGAGCAGGCAGTACCTTCAGAAATATGAATGTAAATGAAATCTACAAGTAAACATAGGTAGCAAGCGTTTTAGTACCCTACACATCTTTCTATGAAATTGCATTTCAAAATATATTGAATGTTAAAATTCTGATGCCTTATTATCATGATGCGACAGGAATGGAAAAATGGTAGAGGCATACAGGCAATTTATTTTCATGACAACCCTGCAATATCATGAAGAATTGTAAACATAAACCATTCTCATTGCCATCTCAAGACTATAATCTTGTCCTCCAAAGATGTCACACCTGAGCCTCAGTTGTTTAAAATGACTCATTTAATATCTCTAGATATTCATGACCAGTCTAGTTATCAGATCCAACCATTTCTAAAATAAATTAATGTTATTCTCATCTACTCCATTGAAGAAAATCTTGTCAACAGAATGCTAAGTTTGAATATTTATGAACCATCCAGGCAATTTGGAAATAAAGTGATTTTATTGAAAGTTTGGTTTTTGAGTTCACAATCTGATAGATAAGCAAATTCTACAGATGTTATGGCATATACTTTAAAAAAAATGAATTAGATGTTAGAGGCTTAGTGTGTGTGTTATGTAATTAGAGCTGTTACGACCCAAAATGCTTAAATAATATTTGCTGACATATCAACATAGGGTCAAAAAAGTGTTACAAAATTCCACTCAATTAGCACCATTTCAGAGATTTAAATGAATTTGAGAACTCAAAACAAATATATATTTATTATCATATGTATTCTGTACGAAATACAGAAAAATCTTCCATTTTAATAATGTAAAAATGATCTTAGAGTTCAGTAAAGCCTATTTTCATGACATACTGAATAAAAAAGTATTGACCTTGATAAAAAAATATGTATTTTTATTGTGTTGTGCCCTTTGAGACATGCAATTTTAATATTATGTTGAGATAAACAATGCTATATGTCTACAGTTTCCGGATTCCATTTATTATTACAATTTAGCTGGGACTATTAATGAATGAACTGTGATTGCATTATTGTTGCTTGGTTAATTTATATGATATCTTATTACCACCTCTAATGCTTCTTCTGAGTTATGACAGCTGTCCTGTCAAATAAAGAATATTGACTGAATTCTTAATGTGCACTGCAGAGAATCAAAAAAGCACACCTTTAGATAACTAGCAAACAATACTTGATACTTTTAGAATCGCTTATAATCTTTGTCTAGAGCATAGAATGCTTTCAGATCTGATATAAAGATAAAGATCCTCTCCCTAGAAAAACCCACTTTATACATGAAGTCAAAATTTTTCATGCAATTCCATGAGGTTCATAGATCTAAACTGGAAGATATGTCCTGGTTATATACGGAACATGAAATGATGTTGGATTAACTGTATAACTTTGGACAAGTTATTTAAAGTCTCCATGCCTCAGCTTCCTCATCTGCATGCTCTGGAAATTTTTAGGACTGTCTCTTGGGATTGTTGTGTGGATTGAGTTGATCTCCATCAGGTGCTCAAATCAGTGCCTGGCATGGAGTAGATACTCTGTACATATATATATGCTTGCTCTTATTGTGGTGGTTGTCAAATGCTGCAGGTAGGCTGAAAGGAAAGGTAAATCAACCTTTTGGTAGGCCCTTCTGTATTAGTTTCTTAGGACTGCCATAACAAAGTACCAAAAAACTGCAGGTCTTGAAACAACAAAAAATTTATTTCACAGTTCTGAAGGTTAGCGGTCCAAAATCAAGGGCCTTGCTCTGTCTGAAATTTATAGAGGAGAACTTCCTTGCCTCTTTCTAGCTTCTGGAGGTTTGCCAGCAATCCTTGGTGTTCTTTGGCTTCGGTGGTCACATGGCATTCTCCCCTGTCTGTGTGTCCAAATTTCCTCACTTTACTAGGACAAAGTCTTATTGGATTAGGGCCAATCCTAATCCATTTTGGTATCATTATAACTAATCACCTCTTCAGAAACCCTATTTCCAAATACAGTCCCATTTCACAGTGTTAGGGCTTTTGATGGAAGGAGGGTCCAAGTCAATCCATAACATCTACTTTATAAAAAATACTGAATTTAGGCTAGGTCTTTGGACTTGATTTTTGGATTGAACAAGAGGAGAGGAGAGGGTTTTGAGAACTGTGAGTACACTCTTAGGAAATTGCGTGGCTTGTCGCCCTGGAGCCCATTCAAGCACAGAAGACTCTGTTTGCTAATGGCTATAAGGAACAGCTGGCAGAATGGGTAAAGGCCCTCCAGTCGGTGAAGAGCTTTTGATACTAGGCTGATTTGATAAATCAAAGGAAATCTATATTTTTATTACATACCATTTTTCTTCAGACCCCTTAGTTTCTACCTTACACAGGTCTGACCATAGCAAAAAGGAACAGAACACTCAAGCCCAAGCTGGTTAATGTAGCTGAGAATGAATCCCAGAAGAGCAATTAGTATTTCCAAAGCAGTATCGATGAGTTCATGGAAAATGTTACACATGGAGATGTTACACAGGAAAAGGGATGAATGATGAATTAAAGAAAGAAAAAGAAAACAATAGACCGAAAATAGAGAAATGACTTGGTCTTAAAAATGGACCTACCCCATGATGCGTGAAGTAGTTTGAAGGTTCCATGTACGGTCCCACTAATGCTAACAAAACGCGTTGCACTCCCATGCCCATAATTGCTGTGAGATAATAGTTTAAATAGCATTAATGTCTATTTCTCTTTTTCCTTTGAGATGATCTTCTTGGCAAGCAGGGGGAGTTTGTTCACCTACCTGTGTAAGTGCAGAGACAGGAGACTTAAAAGGGTTTGCTACAGAAGGAAGGAATTTTTGTTCAGCTTTTGATATGCAGACTAGGGCTAAGCCTAGAAGAGGAGTTGTCATGGCTTTACCCCACTTCCCTTCCTCATTTAGCAGTGTATCAGGGGTAGCCAGAAGGAAGCAGCTCTTAGAGTTCCAAGGCTGGAGACGAGTCACCCTTTGTCTTCTGAGGCTGGGCTGGTTCCATGATAGTTAAGAGGGAATGGTAGAAAGAATGAGAAGGAAAACCCCACTTTCTTTTCCGGCTTTAGGAATAGTAAAAAAGAGAAGCAGAGGAAGAAAGTGGGTATTTATCTGGTTTTTCTTTGAGGTTTTGGCACAGACAGAAGTATGTTAGATAAGGAGACAAAGTCCTAGAGCATAAGACATGGGAATAAGAATCTTCCTGTTTGGGGTCCTAAGAGGAGGACGTGTTTCAGGCTTCTTCAGCCCATGTCAATGGTTGAAATGCAGGATCAATTCACTGAGAAGAGTGAACTATTCCTAGAAGGAATGCTTAACGATTAGATCAGAGTACAATTTAGGTTAGATTGAACAATTTTTTTCCCTGCCAGCAAGTGGGGAAATCATAGAAAGAAAGCCAAATTACTTAAGAAGCTGAATAAATGATTATACCTTAATTTTCTGCATATGTGAATATTGATCTGAGATTAATTTTTTACTCAACTTACTTTTATATGCTTAATTTAAGATATGAAATTGGGGAATGATATTCATAGTTATCACAATTATGAAATTACTGTCCCATGCTCTGCTTCGAACACACCAAAATATAACTGAAGTTCTAAAAAGACAAATGATCACTGTTGAAAGGATTTTCTTTTAATACAACATGTACAAGCAAACAAACAAGTAATAATAACTATTTTAAAATAATAACATTTAAGTTGCTTTTATTTTAAACACATTCTATTTCAGTTGTATCACTATTTTTCTTATAGTTTACAAAGAATTTAGGAGAGTGTGTAATACTATGTTCTATGGTTTTATTTTTTTCCAGATTGTGGGATCCTCGACTTCAGGAAACAATGTATTGAAATGAAACTCTTTCTTCTATCTTGTACTGTGCTTTGCTTTATACTTTCTAGATGAGGTCTGGAAAATTCTCTGTAGAAAACAGTAAAGTCAAAAGCATTTTAAACATACGAAATTCTCCACAAACAACACCAGAGTAAATTTTACTGCAAGCTGTTGGGGAACACAAAACCAAAAACCAAACTGAAACAAGAACTCTGAGGTAAAGTGTAGATTGTAAACAGACAGAAACCTCCCTGTTTCTTAATCAATAATTACACTGGAGAAAAATGCTGATTTTGTAAATGTGTGAAAATAAAATAGTTAAAACTGGTGGTTTACAACTGGGAAAAATTCCAGAAATGAATGAAGGCTCTTCACACATTCTCTTTT
>PVIY010040418.1:0-22394 GCA_004026745.1 Myrmecophaga tridactyla
AAGAAAAAAAAAAAGATTATACCTACCATACCCCTTACCCCTCGCTTTCATTGATCACTAGCATTTCAAACTAAATTTATTTTAGCATTTGTTCCCCCTATTATTTATTTTTATTCCATATGTTCTACTCCTTTGTTGACAAGGTAGATAAAAGGAGCATCAGACACAAGGTTTTCACAATCACACAGTCACATTGTGAAAGCTGTATCATTATTCAATCATTCTCAAGAAACATGGCTACTGGAACACAGCTCTACATTTTCAAGCAGTTCCCTCCAGCCTCTCCATTACATCTTGAATAACAAGATGATATCTACTTAATGCATAAGAATAACCTCCAGGATAACCTCTTGACTCTGTTTGGAATTTCTCAGCCATTGACACTTTGTCTCATTTCACTCTTCCCCCTTTTGGTTGAGAAGGTTTTCTCAATCCCTTGATGCTAGGTTTCAGCTCATTCTAGAGTTTTTCTCAATCCCTTGATGCTGAGTCTCAGCTCATTCCAAGATCTCTGTCCCACATTACCAAGAAAGTCCACACCCCTGGGAGTCATGTCCCACGTAGACAGGGGGAGGGTGGTGAGATTGCTTGTTGTGTTGGCTGGAGAGAGAGGCCACATCTGAGCAACAAAAGAGGCTCTCTTGGGGGTGACTCTTAGGCCTAAATTTTAAGTAGACTTGACCTATCCTTTGTGGGGTTAAGTTTCATATGAACAAGCCCCAAGACTGGGGGCTCAGCCTATAGCTTTGGTTGTCCACACTGCTTGTGAGAATATCAGGAATTCAACTTGGGGAAGTTGAATCTCTCCCCATTCTCACCATTCCCCGAAGGGGGCTTTGCAAATACTTTTCCACTCACTGATTGAATCACTCCAGGATGCATCAGGGCATCACTCTGGACAAACCAACAAAATCTCATGTCCTACCTGAGATTCCAAGTACTTGTAGCGTTCAATCAAACTGTCTACATAAGTTATATTAGGAAATGCACTACTCAAAATATAAATTTTGTACCAAATCAACATTTTTTGCTTTAGTCTCACACATAAGGTGACATTTTAAAATATTAATTACCATCTATTTTCAGCACCCTGCAATAATGACATTCCTTTGTTCTTCCTCATGCAAAAACATTTTTAAAATTTGTACATTCAGTCAGTATTATTATACACTCTAGGCATTCCTAGATTATACTGTCTCAGTCTTTAACATCTATCTTTCTTTCTGATTTCATTTATGTCCCCAGCCCTCCTCCCTCTATCATTCTCACATGCAGCTTCATTCAGTGTTTTAACATAATTGTATTACAGTTAGGTAGTATTGTGCTGTCCATTTCTGAGTTTTTGTATTCAGTCCTGTTCACAGTCTGTATCTCTTCAGCTCCAATTACCCAATATCTTACCCTATTTCTATCTCCTGATGGTCTCTGTTACCAACGAAATATTCCAAGTTTATTCACTAATGTCAGTTCATATCAGTGAGACCATACAGTATTTGTCCTTTTGTTTTTGGCTAGTCTCACTCAGCATAATGTTCTCAAGGTCCATCCATGTTGTTACATACTTCGTAAGTTTATTCTGTCTTAAAGCTGCATAATATTCCATCGTATGTATATACCACAGTTTGTTTAGCCAGCCAGCTGATTCGGCTTTTAATATTTTTAAGAAAGTTTTTGAAACTTCTAATCCTAAAACAGATTGGGGAAAAAAGGAGAGAGCCCAAATGGCAGCTTAGTGAGATGTGGGATTTAGTTCATCCTCCAGAGCAGCTATTAAATAGCCAGGAACAACAATACAGAACAACTGCTGGGACCACGTCAGTGACTGGACACACAGTATACCCCAGTATGGACCAACCGGACCAGCTGCGACCCTCCCAGAACCGTGAGTTCCCCAAGCCGTGGCGACCGGCGCCCCTCCCCCACAGGCTGCTTCCCATAGGGGAAAGGAAAGGGACTTTACCAGCAGCAGGGGCTGAGCACAACAAAGCTCCAATCATGGAATTAATTCACAAATTCTGACTACTAAAAATGGGCCCCCAGCTCAGCTAAACCTCCAGTCAAAGGGGAGGTTGCTGATTTTTGCCCCAGCACAGAGGGGACAGGGCTGATGGAAAAAGAAAAAAGGAAAAAAGAAACAGAGGTTTTTTGGATTGGACAGCACATAATACTTGAAAGGGCCTGGACCCTGAAGGAAAGGAGGGGGCACATAGGATCTGAAGGTACACGAAGCAGCATATTAACTTAAGCTCTTGATTGGCATACCAAAGGAATTTGGGTCCTGCTTTGAGAAGGATTTTTCTCTCTTTTTTTTTTTGCAGCTGTCTTTCTATAGCTTGACTGCCTTTGAATACAGCTGCAAGGTTTCTCGGGCTCCAGCTGCCCCAGGCATAGGCAGAATTAAGCTTGTTTGAGAGTTTGTCTGGAGCCTGTGCCTTCCCAGGAAAGGGGTGGGGCCCAGCTCAGGTGGAATCCCTCCCTCAAGGAATTCAGACCCCAAGGGTCTGGAAAAGTGAAACGATTAAAGACAGCCTACAACCTTCCTCTGTCTCAAATATGCCCCCAGCAGGGAGAGTCTGCTGAAGTTAAAGGTACTGCATCACCTTATGCTGGTGGGACCTGCTGGCAGAAAAACACCACATACTGGGCAGGATAGGAAAAACACAGATTCCAGAGGCTTCATAGGAAAGTCTTTCAACCTGCTGGGTCTCACCCTCAGGAAAAACTGATGCAGGTGACCTTTCCTCCTAAGAGGAGGCCAGTTTCGTCTGGGAAAATCTGTCTGGGGTCTATAATACCTAAGTAGAACCTCCCAAGAGGGGGGGGGATGAAGGCACCATACAGGCAGGGCAAGAAACAAGAAAACAAGAATTGAAAAATTCTGCTCATTAAATAAAATCTAAGTTAGTGGTCCACAATAAGCTGAACTGAATGTCAAAGAACAGATAGACAACAAATTCATCCAGCAAGAAAATCCTAGGAAAAAGAAGTGAACACAATCTCCAGAATAAACTAATTAAGGAAATTAAATGCCTAGACACCAGCAAAAAATAACAAATCACACTAGGAAAATTGAAGATATTGCCCAGTAAAAGGAACAAACCAACTATTCAAATGAGATACAGGAGTTGAAACTATTAATTCAGAATGTTCGAACAGACATGGAAAACCTCATTGAAAATCAAATCAAAGAATTAAGGAAGGATATAAAGAAGGGAAGGAATGAACAAAAAGAAGAAATCAAAAGTCTGAAAAACAAATTACAGAACTTATGGAAATGAAAGGCACAGTAGAAGAGATGAAAAAAACAATGGAAACCTACAATATCAGATTTCAAGAGGCAGAAGATAGGATTAGTGAACTGGAGGATGGAACATCTGAAACCCAACAAGCAAAAGAAAATGTAGGGAAAAGAATGGAAAAATATGAACAGGGACTCAGGGAAATGAATGACAACATGAAGCACATGAATATATGTGTTGTGGGTGTCACAGAAGGAGAAGAGAAGGGAAAAGGAGGAGAAAAACTAATGGAGGAAATTATCACTGAAAATTTCCCAACTCTTATAAAGACTTAAAAGTACAGATCCACCCCAAACAGAATAGATCCAAATAGATGTACTCCAAGACACTTACTAATCAGAATGTCAGAGGTAAAGAGAAAGAGACAATCTTAAAAGTAGCAAGAAAAAGCAATCCATCACATACAAGAGAAGCCCAATAAGACTCTGTGTAGATTTCTCAACAGAAACCATGGAGGCAAGAAAACAATGGGATGATATATTTAAATTACTAAAAGAGAAAAACTGCCAACCAAGAATTCTATATCCAGCAAAATTGTCCTTCAAAAATGAGGGAGAAATAAAAACATCTTCAGACAAAAAAATCACTGAGAGAATTTGTGACCAAGAGATTGGCTCTGCAAGAAATACAAAAGGGAGCACTTCAGATTTATTATTATTATTTATTAATAATAATATTATTATTATTATATAGAGTTATTATAAATATAAATAATAGTATTATTATATAGAGTTATTATTTTAGAGACAGATAATAAAAGAAAGGAGAGAGGTGTGTAGAAAAGTGTAGAAATGAAGACTATCAGTAAAAGTAAAAAGAAGAAAAATCAGATATGACATTATGAAATCCAAAAGTCAAAATGGTAGAATAGTACTGCCTGTAGAGGAATAACAGTACATGTTAATGGATTAAACTCCCCAATCAAAAGACATAGACTGGCAGAATGGCTTAAAAAACAGGACCCATCTATGTGCTGTCTACAGGAAACACATCTTAGACCCAAGGATAAACATAGGTTGAAAGTGAAAGGTTGGGAAAAGATATTTCATGCAAATAACAATCAGAAAAGAGCAGGAGTAGCTATACTAATATCCAACAAGTTAGACTTCAAATACAAAACAGTTAAAAGAACACTGTATTAAAAAAAGGAACAATTCAACAAGAAGACATAACAATCATAAATATTTATGCACTGAGCCAGAATGCTCCAAAATACATGAGGCAAACACTGAAAAGAGAAGTAGATGCATCTACTATAATAGTTGGAGACTTCAACTCCCCACTATCATCATTGGACAGAACATCTAGACAGAGGATCAATAAAGAAACAGAGAATTTGAATAATACAATTGATGAGCTAGACTTAACAGATATTTATAGAAAATTACACCCCCAAAACAAGGATACACCTTTTTCTCAAGTGCTCAGGGATCATTCTCAAGGATAGACCATATGCTGGGTCACAAAGCAAGTCTCAATAAATTTTAAAAGATTAAAATCATACCAAACACTTTCTCAGATCATAAAGGAATGAAGTTGGAAATCAATAATAGGCAAACTGCCAGAAAATTCACAAATATGTGGAGGTTCAACAACACACTCTTAAACAACCAGTGGGTCAAGGAAGAAATTACAAGAGAAATCAATAAATATCTCGAGGCAAATGCAAATGAAAACACAACTGTTCTAGCTTGCTAGCTGCCAGAATGCAACACACCAGAGATGGATTGGCTTTTAATAAAAGGGGATTTATTTCATTAGTTCTTCAGAGGAAAGGCAGCTAACCTTCAACTGAGGTTCTTTCTTATGTGGGAAGGAACAGGGTGATCTCTACAGGCCTTCTCTCCAGGCTTCTGGGTTCCGACAACTTTCTCTGGGGTGATTCCTTTTTGCATCTCCTGAGGACTGGGCTGAGCTGCGAGTGCTGAGATGAGGTATGCTGAGCTGCTTGGACTTTGCTACATTAAGCTCTCTCATTTAAGCACCGGCCAATTAAATCAAACATCATTCATTACAGCAGACATGCCTCCTACTGACTGCAGATGTAACCAGCAACAGATTAGGTTGACACACCATTGGCTCATGTCCACAGAAATAGATCTAGGTACCTTCACCTAGCCAAGTTGACAACTGAATCTAACTACCACAACATCATATCAAAATTTTCAGGATGCAGCAAAGGCCATGCTAAGAGGGAAATTTATTGTCCAAATGCCTATATCAAAAAAGAAGAAAGAGCAAAAATTGAGGAATTAACTATCCACTTAGAAGAACTAGAGAAAGAACAACAAACTAACCCCAAAGCAAGAAAAAGGAAAGAAATAAAGAAGATTAGGGCAGAAATAAATGAAATTGAGAACATGAAAACAACTGAGAAAATCAAAAAAATCAGAAGTTGGTTCTATGAGAAAATAAATAAGATTGATGGACCCTTAGTGAGGTTGACAAAAAGAGAGAGGATGCGAATAAATAAAATCAGAAATGGAAGAGGAGACATAAACAGAGAGACATGACCCCAGAGAAATAAAGGAAGTAATGAAAGAATACTATGAACAACTTTATGCTAATAAACTCAGCAATGTAGATGAAATGGACAACTTCCTAGAAAGGCATGAATAACCAGCTTTGACTCAAGAAGAAACAGATGACATCAACAAGCCAATCACAAGTAAAGAAATTGAATCAGTCATTAAGAAGCTCCCCAAAAAGAAAAGTCCAGATGGTTTCACGTGTGAATTCTGCCAAACATTCCAGAAAGAATTAGTATCAATCCTGCTCAAACTGTTCAAAAAAATTGAAGAGGAGGAAAGCTACCTGACTCATTCTACAAAGCCAACATCACCCTCATACTAAAAGATATTACAAAAAAAGAAAACAAACCAATCGCTCTAATGAATATAGATGCAAAAATCCTCAATAACATTCTACAGACCAATCTCTCTAATGAATATAGATGCAAAAATCCTCAATAACATTCTACAGACCAATCTCTCTAATGAATATAGATGCAAAAATCCTCAATAAAATTCTAGCAAATAGAATCCAGCAGCATATTAAAAGAATTATACATCATGACCAAATAGGATTCATCCCAGGTATGCAAGAATGGTTCAACATTAGAAAATCAATTAATGTAATATGCCATATCAACAAATCAAAGCAGAAAAACCACATGATCATCTTGATTGATGCAGAAAAAGTATTTGACAAAATCCATCATCCTTTCTTGTTGAAAACACTTCAAAGGAAAGGAATAGAAGGGAACTTCCTCAACATGCTATAGGGAATATATGAAAAACCCACAGCTAACATCATCCTCAATGGGGAAAAACTGAAAACTTTCCCCCTAAGATCAGGAACAAGACAAGGATGTCCATTATCACCATTGTTATTCAACATTGTATTGGAAGTTCTAGCCAGAACAATTAGACAAGAAAAAGAAATACAAGGCATCGACATTGGAAAGGAGGAAGTAAAACTCTCACAGTTTGCAGGTGATATGATACTATATGTCAAGAACCCTGAAAAATCCACAGAAAACTACTAGAGCTAATAAATGAGTACAGTGAAGTGGCAGGTTACAAGACCAACACTCAAAAATCTGTAGTGATTCAATACACTAGTGATGAACAATCTGAGGGGGGAATCAAGAAAAACATCCCCATTTACAATTGCAACCAAAAAAATAAAATATTTAGGAATAAATTTAACTGAAGAGACAAAAGATCTATACAAAGGAAACTATGTGAAATTCTTAAAAGAAATCACAGAAGACCTAAATAAATGGAAGGGCATACTGTGTTCATGGATTGGAAGAGTAAATATAATTAAGATGTCAATTCTACCTAAATTGATTTACAGATTCAATACAATACGAATTAAAATCCCAAAAACTTAATTTTCAGAAATAGATAAACCAAAAACCAAATTTATCTGGAAGGGCAGAGTGCCCCAAATAGCTAAAAGTATCCTGAGAAAGAAAAATGAAGTCAGAGGTCTCACACTTCCCTACTTTAAGGCATATTATGAAGCTACAGTGGTCAAAACAGCATTGTACTGGCATAAAGATAGATATACTGACCAGTGGAATCGAATAGATTGTTCAGATATAGACCCTCTCATCTATGGACAATTGATCTTTGATAAGGCAGTCAAGCCAACTCACAGAACAGTCTCTTCAATAAATGGTACCTAGAGAACTGGATATTCATATGCAAAAGACTGAAAGAGGATCCATATCTCACACCTTATACAAAAATTAACTCAAAATGGATCAAAGACCTAAACATTAGGTCTAAGACCATAAAACTGGTCAAAGAAAATGTAGGGAAATATCTTATAAATCTTATAATAAGAGTTTCTAGACCTTACACCCAAAGCATGAGCATCAAAGAAAGAAATGGGAATGCCTCAAAATTAAACACTTTTGTGCATCAAAGAACTTCATCAAGAAAGTAAAAAGACAGCCTACACAATGGGAGACAATAGTTAGAAATGATATATCAGATAAAGGTCTAGTATCCAGAATATAAAAAGAGATTGTTCAATTCAACAACAAAAAGACAGACAACCCAATTACAAATGGGCAAAAGACTTGAACAGACACTTCTGAGAAGAGGAAATACAGATAGCCAAAAGGTACATGAAAAGATGGTCAACTTTCCTGGCTATTAGGGAAATGCAAATCAAAACCACAATGAGATTTCATCTCACAACCACTAGAATGGCCGTTATCAATAAAACAGAAAACAACAAGTGCTGGAGAGGATGTGATGAAAGAGGCATGCTTATTCACTGTTGGTGGGAAAGTCAAATGGTACAACCACTGTGGAAGGCAGTTTGGCGGTTCCTCAGGAAGCTGAGTATAGAATTGCCATACGACCCGGCAATACCATGGCTAGGTATCTATTCAGAGGACATGAGGGCAAGGACACAAATGGACATTTGCACACCAATGTTTATAGCGGCATTATTTACAATTGCGAAGAGATGGAAACAGCCAAAATGTCTATCAACAGAAGGACACAAATGGACATTTGCACACCAATGTTTATAGCGGCATTATTTACAATTGTGAAGAGATGGAAACAGCCAAAATGTCTATCAACAGACGACTGGCTAAACAAGCTGTGGTATATTACATACAATGGAATATTACGCAGCTGTAAGACAGAATAAATTTATGAAGTAAGTAACAACATGGATGGACCTTAAGGACATTATGCTGAATGAGATTAGCCAGAAAAACAAAAGGACAAATACTGTATGGTCTCACGGATATGAACTGACATTAGTGAATGAACTTGGAAAATTTCAGTTGGTAACAGAGACCATCAGGAGATAGAAATAGGGTAAGATATTGGGTAATTGGAGCTGAAGGGATACAGATTGTGCAACAGGACTGATTGTAAAGATTCAGAAATGGATAGCACAATACTACCTAACTGTAATACAATAATGTTAGAACACTGAATGAAGCTGAATCATGTGAGAATGATAGAGGGAGGAGGGCTGGGGTCATAAATGAAATCAGAAAGAAAGATGATAAAGACGGAGATGGTGTAGTCTAGGAATGCCTAGAGTGTATGATAGTGACTAAATGTACAAATATTAAAATGTTTTTGCATGAGGAAGAACAAAGGAATGTCAATACTGTAGGGTGTTGACAATAAATGGTAATTAATATTTTAAAATTTTAACTTATGTGTGAGACTAAAGCAAAAAATGTTTATTTGGTACGAAATTTATATTTTGACTACTGCAGTTCCTAATATAACTTATGTGGACAGCTTAATTGAACACCATAAGTAGGTGTTGAGTAGGGCATGAGATTTTGTAGGTTTGTCCAAAATGATGCCCTGATAAATCCCAGACTGATTTGAACAGTGAATAAAAATTATTTGCAAAGTCCTCTTGGGGGAATGGTGAGAAAGGGGGGAAATTCAACCTCCCCAAGTAGAGAATTCTTGATATTCTCACAAGCAGAGGGGACAACCAAAGCAATAGGCTGAGCCCTCAATCCTAGGTTTTTTCATATGAAACTTAACCCCGCAAAGAATAGGTTAATCCTACTTAAAATTAAGCCTAAAAGTCACCCCCAGGAGAACCTCTTTTTTTGCTCAAATGTAGCCTTTCTTTCCCAGCCAACACAAGCAAACTCACCACCCTTCTCCTCTCTACATGCGACATGACTCCCAGGGGTGTGGACCTTCCTGGCAACGTGGGATAGAAATCCTAGAATGAGCTGGGACTCAGCATCAAGGGATTGAGAAAATCTTCTTGACCACAAAGTGGAAGAGCGAAATAAGACAAAATGAAGTGTCAATGGCTGAGAGATTCCAGAGTCGAGAGGTTATCCTGGAGGTTATTCTTATGCATTAAATGGATATCACCTTGTTAATTAAGATGTAATGGAGAGGCTGGCTCCCTGAAAATGTAGAGCTGTGTTCCAGTAGCCATGTTTCTTGAAGATGATTGTATAATGATATAGTTTTCGCAATGTGTACTGTGTGATTGTGAAAACCTTGTGTCTAATGCTCCTTTTATCTACCTTATCGACAGATGAGTAAAACATATGGAATAAAAATAAATAATATAGGGAGCAAATGTTAAAATAAATTTAGTAGATTGAAATGCTAGTGATCAATGAAAGGGAGGGCTAAGGGGTATGGTATGTATGATTTTTTTCTATTTTCTTTTTATTTCTTTTTCTGAATTGATGCAAATGTTCTAAGAAATGATCATGATGGTGAGCATGCAACTCTCTGATGATATTGTGAGTTACTGATTATATATGTAGAATGGAATGATCATATGTTAAGAATGCTTGTGTTTGTAATATTTTTTCAAAATTAATTAAAAAAACATAGATTGGAAGTAACTTGATTTTCATTCTACAAAGAGAACAGTAGCTTAGAGAATAAAGTATTTGCATAGTTCATGCCATTAGTTATCCCAAACTAAAGATATAAAACCCAGTTCCCCCAAGATCTTGGGTCTTCAGAAAGTGAATAATATTAGCAATTTAAGGAAACAGTTCTCATTGAATGCATAAAGGTAATGAGACACTATAGTGCCCTTATCAATTCATAGAGTAATATCTTGTGGTAATATAGAGTAATATCTTCTTCCCCTAAAGAAGAGGAGTTTATTGGCATTAGCCACCTGGAATGCAGATGTGAGTTCTGAGTCGAAAATCAAACTGGGAAGGGTGGCACTGACTGGAAGAAGGGGAAACTTGTACCTTGAGAGCCTGTCTCTCAGGCCTGAATTTGGAGTTTTGATGGGCTTGAGAGCTCTTCTGGATGGCAAGGGAAATATAATGTTAACTACACATAAACTGAGCATAAAGTGTAGAAACTGACTATAATCCAGGCATAATGAACTACTTAAAATGTCCTAAATTGTGCTCCTGTCTTTTGCACATTCTTAGACTTTTTTAATAGTTCCCCAATCTCATGCTCTGCTTTTATTTGTTCTAAAGGCCATAGGTTTTTAGGCAGAACTTCACTGAAATCTTCCTTAATTCCCTTGGTCCAAACACTGTTTTAGGTGCCCCTTTATACTCTCATTCATCCTATATTACCCTCACATATCAGTACACTCCCTCTACCATATCCCCTTGAAAGCAGGGGAAACTCTTATTTATACATGATACTAATCACATATAGTGTCCAAATATTTGTTGAATAAAAAGAACAAACCCCACCTAGCTAGCCGGATAAGTACGCTACATCTTTCTCAGTTTTAAGTTTGCTTTCTTTTTTCTGTTATTCCTAAGAGAGTTTTCTAAAGCTTTAGCTATTTCAGCCTGGATTCAACAGTGCCATAGTTCACCCCTGGCACTGGGGCACAGCCTTCAGCCAAGCGGCTTCTGAAACTGGTCGCAGCCCCAGTGGTCAGGCTTGAATCATTGTATTTCGCTGAGCAGTAAGACACAAAGCCTTGCGGGGACCATGGCGAGTGGGGACAAAGGAGGTACAAACAGCTACAGGTTTTATATATAGGAAGATGCAGAAACATTTGGGTAAGGCATCGTGGACCAATCATCAGGCAAGTTAGGAGTTATAACCATATGTGGGCTAGACAGAGACATGTCTTTACTGACTTATTGACCCTTATACTGCGCATGCGTGAGGGACCTATACTGCGCATGCGTGAGGGACCTATATTGCGCATGCGTGAGCGACCTTCCGGCTAGTGCTCGTGACTGTCTCGCTTAAGGTCGGCTGGCTGGTGTATGTGACTGCTTCTCTTAGAGTTAGTGGCTGCTGGCTGACTGTGGCGGATTTTGATAGCCTGTGGCAAGTTCCTCACCAGGAGGAAGGTAAGATGAAGAGAACTATATCTGCCTGTGAATCCAAGTGGTAGAAGTGAAACTACCCCGTCTCTCATGGAGCAATGATCACGATGAGAGGCCCGGAAGTGGAAGGTGACTATCAAGAGCCAATTCCGGATTGACGTCATCAACATGACAATGTAAGGTATCCCCTGAGAAAACCTCCCCAGTGTTTCAGAGACTATAAGGACAAATTCCACTTGCGCAGAACTCTAGAGGATGGTAGAAACTGAAGAAGGACTCCACCAATGCTGAATCAAAGAAAGAGACAAATATCAGCTAGGAAACTTCTTTCCTGGATGGTCCAATTCCATCCCCTCCCTCTAACTAGGTCCCATACAGTTTGGAGTTCTCCAGAGGCAGTGGCGTGGGTCCCTCCCACTGGGGACACAGACCATTAATGGAAGGGATTGGAACCCCATGTGCATCCAGGCACAAGGGATCCAAGTTTCTGAGGAGACTTGGCAGAACACTATCCACTGAGGAGTGCTGCATACAAAAGGTACCTGGAGTGGGGGTGGAGATGGGGACCTCAGCAGAAAGGTGGCCAAATGCTGCTATCAAGCCAGTTACTATTAGGGGAACTCCCTAAATGCAAAACCGACTTTTCTGGAGTGACCTACCATTCTGGATAGACTTCATCTGGCTCCAATAGGTGGGATACCCTAACAAGGAAGAAACTAGGGGTAGAAAAATCCTCAGAGAGAAAATAAATTTAAAAAAGGATGTTAAACTGAACTGCTGTAAGACTAGAGGATGCGAGAACTAAAAAGCGTAAGGAAAATGGGGCACTGAATGAGGGAGAGAATTTAAACAAATTACAGGATAAAATTCTGCACAAAACCAAACAGGACAGATCAGGATTCCCAGAGAAGGAATAGAGGAAAAGAAGCTTTCTCCTGGAGGTGACACAATTGCACCAAAAAATGCAATCTTAAAACCTGTGCCACATATCTAGGGCAAAAATCAGTTGAAGAGTTGTGAAAATCTGATCAGTTAAACTCAGGCTATCTATCCTTCATGTACGGAATAAGTTGGACCAACCATCAAAGAAGTGTCTTAACAAAAGCCAATTAACCATAAAACCTAGAAAAATGGAAAAAATTGAACTTTAGAATTAACCCACCAAGATTAGCAGATGCTTAGACATCAGCAAAAAATTAAAAGTTATACTGAGAAACAAGATTATATGGCCCAGCCAAAGGAAAAAAAACTTCAAAGGAGGCTCAGAAGAAAGAACTAATCAAAGATGTTCAAACAAATATCCTAAATCAATTCAAAGAGATGAAGGAAAATAAGCATAAAGAGATAAAGGATATTGAGAAGAACATGTGGAACATTTGGTGAGGCAAAATAAGCCAGAAATAAAAAAAGCAACAATGGTATGGTCACCTTTAGAAAATGCTTATAAGAAAGCAGGGGCCTGGATTGTAAGCTTTTAGAGCAGACACATTAAGTCCAGAGTGGTGATTATCATTTCTGGATTCTGAGAGGCTGTTTTATATATATAACCTGATATTTAGAGATAAGAATGAAGCTGAACAAGTTGGGGTTAAAGCAATTCAGAACACAGGGGTAAGGAAGACAGTGTCTATATTTTAGAACCACACATAGTCTTTGAGCCCAGTGGAAAGAAGGTTTATTTTATCTGGAATTGAAATTTTCTGTAGTGCATAATCTAATTCAGCCTATCTGTATAGCTTATTTGAACAATTGAAGCACAGGAAGCACAGAATGAAAAGAGGTCCTTTAATCCTTTATAGATTATTGTAATGCCTGGAAACATCCTAGAGTATAAGCAGATAATCAAAAAGTATTGGCAAAGTCCCCTGAGGGAGGGGAGAAAGAATATGGAACTATTAAACCTCACCATCAGGGAATCCCCTGATACTGTGTCAAACTTTAAGGATATCCAAATCAATAGGCCATGCCTCGATTATGAGGCTTACTCTTGTGAAACATATGTAGGTAGTGGAGAAGCTTAGACTACCTATAGGCATGCCTAAGAGTTACTTCTGGAGGACCTCTCTTGTTGCTCAAATGTGGCCTCAGTCTTTCTAAGCCCAACTCTGCAAGTGAAATCATTGCCCCACCCCCTTACTACGTGGGACATGACATCCAGAGGTGAACGTCTCCTTGGCAATGTGTGAGATGACTCCCAGGGATGAATCCAGACCTGGCACCATGGGATCAACAATTATATCCTGAGGGGAAAAGAAGTGTAATTAATAATGTATCCGTGGCAGAGAGAGTTCAAATAGAGTTGAGAGGCTACTCTGGAAGTTGCTCTTACACAAACTTCAGGTAGACCTTGCTACCTATCATAACCTGCTAAACCCCAACAGGACCATTCCAGCCAATCCTAAAGAACACTTAGTGCAATATATAAGATTCCACAAGAGTTCCAGGCACTAGAGTAATTTTCTAGAGACCTCCAACCTCCAGATGGGTCCCTGGTCCAGATAAGTCCTGAAACCTAACCCAGCCTCTCCAAAATATCAGGTAGTTCCATCTCTGTACCCCATATTAGTGACAGACCCTTCCAATATCAAAAATTTAAAATTGCTACACCCCAAACAACCCCAATGAGAGGAATGGAAAGATCAAAGGTGATGGTGGAATTATGCATAGAAGATAGAACTTAATAAATGAATATGAATGCTGAACTGTTAAAGTGATATCTCTTTTAGTCTGTAGTATTTTATTTTTATTTTTTAAATTTATTTATTTAAAAAATTAACAAACAAACATTAATATGTGATCATTCTGTTCTACATATATAATCAGTAATTCAGAATATCACTTAGTTGCATATTCATCATTTCTTAGAACATTTGCATCAATTCAGAAAAAGATATAAAAGACAACAGAAAAAGAAAGAAAACGAAAACAGAAAAAAAGAAAAGATTATACATACCCTACCCTTTACCCCTTGCTTTCATTGATCACTTAGTCTCTAGTATTTTAAAGCAACCTGAAGTAAAAACCTAAAATTGTGAAATTGTAACCCATGTCAAAGTCTGAAATATGTTCTACAACTAATAGTGATGCTGTGCTTTGAAATTTATAGCTTTTTTGTATATAAGCTATTGTTCACAAAAAAAAAAAAGAAAGAAAAAAGTTGATTGTGATGATAAAGTATTTAAGCCTTCTCGCCTGTTATATCCTGGAGCAGCTAGAAGGAAAAATACAAGAGGATCATATGGTAGCCCATGAGAATCTCTGGGATCTATCTGGTAACCACTTGCTGAAGAATGATTTGAAAACTATTGCTTTTTTATTTCTTTGCTTTGTATGTATATTCTACTATACAATAAAAAAGTTTGGAAAAAAGGGAAGAAAGAGCTCAAATAGAAAATGTAACTGCATACCTCAAGGGACTAGAGAAAGAGCTCGAAATTAATCCCATAGCAAAAAGAAGGGAAGAAAGATTAAAACAGAAATAAATGAAATTGAGGATAATAATAATAAAACAATAGAATCAATAAGGCCAAAAGTTGGCTCTTTGAGATCAATAAGATTGACAAACCTTTAGCTAGACTGACAAAGACAGAAAGAGAGATGTAATAATAAAAACAGAAACGTGAGAGGGGCATTACTTTTGATTCCACAGAATAAAAGGATACTATGAACAGCTGTATGCCAACAAATGAGATAACCTAGATGAAGTGGACAAATTCCCAGAAACACATGAACAACCTACACTGAATCTAGGAGAAACAGAAGACCTCAACAGACCCATAAATAGGTAAAGAAATTGAACCAGTCATCAAAAACCTCCCAAGAAACAAAAGCCCAAATAGCTTCCAAGGTGAATTCTATCAATCATATCAAGAATAAATACCAAGAAATATATAAAAAGAAAACAAAAACAAACAAACAAACAAAAAGAATAAACACCAATCCTGCTCAAAATCTTCCAAAAAAATTGAAGAGGAAGAAACACTACTTAACTCATTCTATGAAACCAACAGTACCCTAATACCAAAGCCAGATAAAGATACCACAAGAAAAGAAAATCACAAAACAATCTATCTAATGACTATAGATGCAAAAAATCTTTAACAAAATACTTGTAAATCAAATCCAACAGTATATTAAAAGAATTATACACTGTGGTCAAGTGAGTTTTGTTGCAGGTTCGCAAGAAAATCGGGTAATGTAATATACCACCTTAACAAATCAAAAGGGAAAAACCACACAATCATCTAAATTAATGCATTTGACAAAATCCAACATCCTTTCTTGATAAAAACACTTCAAAAGATAGGAATTGAAGGAAACCTCCTTAACATGATAAAGGACACATATGAAAAATGAACAGCTAACATCATACTCAACGGTGAGAGACTGAAAGTTTTCCCTCTGAGATCTGTAACAATACAAAGATGCCCACTGTCACCATAATTATTCAACATTTTACTGAAAGTTCTGGGCAGAGCAATTAGGCAGGAAACAAAATAGAAGGCATACATATTTGAAAGGAAGAAGTAAAACCTTCACTATTTGCAGATGATATGATCCTATACCTAGAAAGTTCTGGAAAAACTACCACAAAGCTACTAGAGCTAATAAACAAATTCAACAAAGTGGCACGGTTCAAGATCAACACCCCAATCAAAATTCCAACCAGTCAACTTAGCGGAAATGGAAAAGCCAATGATCAAATTTATTTGGAAGAATAAGAGGCCCAAATAGTCTGAAACATTTTAAAAAGAAGAATGAAATTGGAGGTCTCACACTTCCAGCCTTTTTTTTTTAATTTTTTATTAATTAAAAAAAATTACAAGAAACACAAACATTCCCAACACATACACTCAGCAATTTACAATATCATCACATACACTTCCAGACTTTAAAACATATTACAAAGCTACATTGATCAAAACAGCATGGTACTGCTACAAGTATAGATATATCGACCAATGGAATTAAACTGAGAGTTCAGAAATAAACCTTCACACCAATGGTCAATTGATTTTTGGCAAACCTGCCAAATCCATGCAATTGGGAAAGAATAGTCTCTTCAATAAATGATGCTGGGAGAATTGGATATTCCCTATACAAAAGATTGAAAGAGAACCCCTATATGTCACATCATATACAAAAATTAACTAACAATGGATCAACAACCAAATAAAAGATCAAATAACAAATATAACAACAAATATAAGGACTATAAAACTGCTAGAAAAAAATGTAGGGATGCTTCTTTAGGATCTTGTGTTTGGCAGTGGTTTCCTCCACTTAAAAGCACAAGGAACAACAACAAAAATTTGGATAAATGGGACTGCCTCAAAATTAAATACTTTTGCGTCTCAAAGGACTTTCTAACAAAAGTGAAAACATAACCTACTCAGGGGGAGAAAATAGTTGGAAACCACATATCTGATAAGGGTTTAATATCCATAATATATAAAGAAATTCTACAACTCAACAATTAAAAGACAAACAACCCAATATAAAAATAGGTGAAAGAGTTGAATAAGCATTTCTCCAAAGAATATATATAAATGGCTAAAAAGCACACGAAAAGATGCTCAGTAGAACAAATGGCTATTAGGAATATGCAAATCAAAACCACAATGACATATCATTTTGCACTGACTAGAATGGTAATATTAAAAACTCAGAAAACTACAAATGTTGGAGAGACATGGAGAAATAGGAACACTCATTCATTGTTGGTGGAAATGTAAAATGGTGCAGCCACTGTAGAAAACAGTTTGGCAGTTCCTCAGAAAGTGAGGTATAGAATTATGATATCACTCAGCAATCCTGCTACCAGGTATATAACCAAAGAATTGAATGAAAGGACCCAAATATATTTGCACACCAACGTTCATAGTGACATTATTCACAATTCACAAAAGATAGAAGCAACTCACATATCTATCAACCAATGAGTGGATAAAAAAAGTAGTATATACATAGAATGGAATATTATTCAGCCATAAAAAGGAATGAAGTCCTGGTGCATGCAACAACATGGATGTACTTTGAGGACATTATGCTGAGTGATTTAAGCCAGACACAAAAGGACAAATGTATGATCTCACTGATAAGAACTTTTTATAATAAGCAAATTCATAGAATTACTACCTAGATTATAGTTTACCAGGGGATAGATTGGGTTTAGAAAATGGGGAGGTGATGCTTAATTTGTACAGAATTTTTATTAAGTTAATTTTAGAAGTTTGAAAATGGATGGTGGTGATGGTAACACAATATGTGAGTGTAATTAGAGCACTAAATTACATAGATGAATGCATTTAAAAGAGGAAATTTTAGTCATATAGGCTCCCAGAGTAAAAATTCAATGATAAATATAGGACTATATAATACTTTGAATCCTATTATAGAAATTGGATAAATATAGGACTGTATAATACAGTGAACCGTATTATAGAAATTGGACTGTAGCTAATAGTATAAGAATATTCTTTCATGGACTATAACAAATGTATGACACTAATACAAGATGTTTATAATAGGATACTATATGGGAAAAAATACACCTAATGTAAACAATAGACAATTGTTAATAGTACTATTTTAATAATTTTCCATTAATTGTAACAAAGGTAACTACTCTTAAGAAAAAGAAGTACACAATTGCCAAGAGATGGAAACAGCCGAAATGTCCATCAACAGACGAGTGGCTAAACAAGCTGAAGTATATACATACAGTGGAATATTATGCAGCTGTAAGACAGAATAAAGTTACGAAATATGTAACAACATGGATGGACCTTGAGGATTATCTCAGATTGAGATTAGCCAGAAACAAAAGAACAAATACTGTATGGTCTCACAGATATGAACTGACATTAGTGAATGAACTTGGAGAATTTCAGTTAAGAACAGAGACTCTCAGGAGTTAGAAATAGGGTAGCTATTTGGTAAATGGAGCTGATGGGATACAGATTGTGCAACAGGACTGATTGTAAAAACTCAGAAATGGATAGCACAATACTATGTAACAGTAGTACAATAATGCTAGTACACTGAATAAAGCTGAATGTGTGAATGATAGAGGGAGAAGGGCTGGAAGCACAAATGAAATCAGAAGGAAAGATAGACAA
Source organism: Myrmecophaga tridactyla (assembly GCA_004026745.1). NCBI lineage: Eukaryota > Metazoa > Chordata > Mammalia > Pilosa > Myrmecophagidae > Myrmecophaga > Myrmecophaga tridactyla. The sequence goes on from PVIY010040418.1 coordinate 18,723, forward strand.
TAAAGACAGTAATGGTATAATCTAGGAATGCCTAGACTGTATAATGATAGTGACTAAATGTACAAGTTAAAAAATGTTTTTGCATGAGGAAGAACAAAGGAATGTCGATATTGCAGGGTGTTGAAAACAAATGGTAATATATATTTTAAAACTTTAAATTATGTGTGAGACTAAAGCAAAAAATGTTTATTTGGTACAAAGTTTATACTTTGACTAGTGCATTTCCTAATGTAACTTATAGAAGCAGTTTAATTGAACACCATAAGTGCATGGAACCTTGTGTAGGGCATGAGATTTTGTAGGTTTGTCCAGAGTGATGCCTCAATAAATCCCAATAAAACCCAATAAATTGAACTGTAAATAAAAAAGTATTTGCAAAGTCCCCTTGGGGGAATGGTGAGAAAGAGGGAAAATTCAGCTTCCCCATTTGGATAAAGCCTGATATTCTCACAAGCAGTGAAGACAACAAAATCAATAGGTCGAACCCTCAATCTTGGGGGTTGTTCATATGAAATTTATTCTTGCAAAGGATAGGCTAAGCCTACTTAAAATTAGGCCTAAGAGTCACCCCCAGAGAACCTCTTTTGTTGCTCAGATGTGGCCTATCTCTCAGCCAACATGGCAAGCAAACTCACTGCCCTCCCTCTCTCTACATGGGACATGACTCCCAGGGGTGTAAACCTACCTGGCAATGTGGGACAGAAACCCTAGAATGAGCTGGGACTCAGCATCAGGGGATTGAGAAAACCTTTTCAAATGAAAGGGGGAAGAGAGAAATGAGACAAAATAAAGTGTCAGTGGGTGAGAGATTTCAAATAGAGTCTAGAGGTTATTCTTAGGCATTATATAGATAACCCTTTTTTAGTTTAAGGTGTAGTAAAGAGGTTATAGGTAAGTGCCTGAAAATGTAGAGCTGTGTTCCAGTAGCCATGTTTCTTGAAGATGATTGTATAATGATATACAATCACAAACTGTGTGATTGTGAAAACCTTGTTCTGATGCTCCTTTTATCTATGGTATGGACAGATCAGTAAAAAAATATGGATTAAAAATAAATAAATAACAGGGGAACAAATGTTAAAATAAATTGGGTATATGAAAATACTAGTGATCAATGAAAGGGAGGAGTAAGGGGTATGTATGAGTTTTTTCTTTTTTCTTTTTATTTCTTTTCGTGGAGTGCTGCAAATGTTGTAAGAAATGATCATGGTGATGAATATACAACTATGTGATGATATTGTGAGCCTTTGATTATATACCAAGTAATCAATGTTCGTCTGTTAAAAATGTTCATGTTTGTATGTTGTTTTGTTTGGTCAATAAAAATATATTTTAAGAAAAAGCTAAGTATAGAAAAAAATTCAATTATAAAAAATGTTGTCATCAGTTGTAAACAAATGTTCCACACCACTGTAAGGTGTTTGGGGTGGTATGATGTATGGGAATCCTGTATTTTATGTATGATTGTTCTGTAAACCCACAACTTCTCTAATAAAAAAGAAAGAAGATCCTCCTCCCTACCTGGGACATGACATCCATTGGTGAAAGTCTCCCTGGCAACATGAATCCCAGGAAGGAGTCTGGCCTGACACTGTGGGATCAACGACATCTTCCAGACCAAGAGGGGGAAAAGAAATGTAACAAAATGAGGTGTCAGTGGCTAGGAGAATTCAAATAGAATTGAGAAGCTATTCTGGATGCTACTCTTATGCAAGCTTCAGCTAGATATTGCTAATTACACTATTTGCCAACCCCCAACCAAAAGCATTCCTGTTAACCCTAAAGAGCACCAGGGCTCTGAGAGTCTACAAAAGTTTCATGTACTAAGATAACTTTCCAGAAACCTATAACCTTCAGATGGTTTCTAAGCCAGATAAGTCCTGAAACCCAGAGGGGCCAGCCTTTCCAGGAACATCAACTAGTTTTATCCCCCATCCCATATTATTGACCCCCTTTCCATCATGAAGAAGTTAGTATGGGCATAGCCCAAATATCCCTAAAGATCTGGAGAAAGTCCAAAGGAGAAGGTGGAATTATAACAGAGAAGATAGGGTTTAACAAATGAGTATGGCTGCTGAATCATTATATTGATATTTCTTTTAGTCTCCAGTGTCTTGGAGCATCTAGAAGGGAACCCCTAAAGTTGTGGAACTGTAACCCATACCAAACTCTGAAATCTGTTCTATAACTATTTGTCACAATGTATTTTGAAATTTATTGCATTTTTGTAAATATGTTATATTTCACAATGAGAGAGAGCAAGACAGAGAGAGAAGGAAAAAAGAACCAATAGTGGGAGAGCAGGAGGTCTTTCAACATTGAAATTTGCAGTTAGAGATTTCCTACAGGAGCCAGCAAGTTTCCTTATACCTTTATGGTTTGCCTAAGAGGGTAGTATGATCCACATAAGAGATGGCTATGGATGTGGGGAGAAGATGGATAGAAAAATATTTGGGAGGTAGAATTGACAGTAGAATTGATTCAATTATATTAATTGAATATAATGTTGAAGAGAAAACATCTCATAGAGGACTTTTAAAGTGCTATGCTCCTAAAAATATTTATTCTATTAGTTCACGTATCTTCTCTCCCCAAACACAAAGTACAAAATGGTAGGCTAAACCCATATATCTGTATGTCTGTATATTGACTTTTAACAGTTTGAAGTACAGATAGCCACACATATTTAGTCAGGAATTTTTAAAAATTATTTTAAAGAATAAAAACCTTGGTTAACTAGAAAAAAAGAAAAGGAGGGTGGATGGAGAGAGTAAGGATAAACATCTCAGATTCCAGGGACAGGAAATTTGGCAGTGACTGTGAAGCAGATTCTTTATAAGGAGCTCAGCAGTCATTTCAACTCCCCTTACTTCAGTCTTGCTACCTGTCAGTAACTTCCCCTTTGTGACTTAAATGCCTAGAGGGAGAATCTGATGGGCTCAATCCCATGTTTGGATGATCCCTGAGAAGAACATACGATACAAACATAAACTGCCAAGTCACCCCTTTAACATAGGTCATAGGGTGGGGATAGGAACAGGAATGGGTGGGGGGGACAGGCAGGCCTAAGGTCAGACCAAGAAATGAACACCTAAATTTAAGGGAAAATTGAATGTATCTTCAAATGTATGGATACTGTTATATATAATTTGATGCTATACTGGTTGTTTCATTTCATCTTGGCCTTTTGTTTGTTTGTTTGTTTTAATCCATGAAAGGAAATGGTCCTGGAAAGAACACTAAAATTTAAAAATCTGGGTCTTGATCATGGCCCGCCTAAATAATTTTTTTTATTTTTTTGTTCCCCCTATTATTTATTTTTATTCCATATGTTCTACTCATCTGTTGACAAGGTAGATAAAAGGAGCATCAGACACAAGGTTTTCACAATCACACAGTCACACTGTGAATGCTATATCCTTATACAATCATCATCAAGAAACATGCTACTGGAATACAGCTCTACATTTTCAGGCAGTTCCCTCCAGCCTCTCCATTACAGCTTGGTTAACAAGATGATATCTACTTAATGCGTAAGAATAACCTCCAGGATAACCTCTCGGCTCTGTTTGGAATCTCTCAGCCATTGACACTTTGTCTCATTTCACTCTTTCCCCTTTTGGTCAAGAAGGTTTTCTCAATCCCTCGATGCTGGGTCTCAGCTCATTCTAG
>PVIY010040419.1:0-22395 GCA_004026745.1 Myrmecophaga tridactyla
GTTAACTAGTTTGACTAATTATTATACCATGTGTTCTAGTTTGCTAGCTGCCAGAAGGCAATACACCAGAAATGGAACAGCTTTTAAAAGGGGGGATTATTAGGCTCCAAGTTTACAGTTCCAAGACCATGAAAACATCTAACATTAAAGCAAGACCTATAGTCCCATCTAAGGCATCCAGGTAAAGATACCTAGGTTCAAGGAGGCCAATGACATTCAGGGTTTCCTCTCTCAACTGGAAAGGCACATAATGAACATGGTGACTTCTACAAGCTTTCTCTCCAGGCTTCTTGTTTCACAAAGCTCCCCCAGGGACATTATCATTCTTCATCTCCAAAGGTCTCTATGTGGGCCCTCATGGTTCTCATGGCTCTGTCGTGGCTCTGAGTGGCTCCGTTTTGGCTCTGAAGCATTTTCCAAAATGGTTCCTTCTTAAAAAATTCAAGTATACTAATCAAGTCCCGTGATCATATCTCTCTCTAATCAAAGGTTACTCACAATTGGAAGGGTCACATCTCCATGGAGATAAATTAATCAGGTTTCCAACCTACAGTACTGGATAGGGATTAAAAGAAATGGCTGCCTCTATGAGATGGATCAGGATTAAAACATGGCTTTTCTAGGGAGCATAATCCTATCAAACTGACACATTCCACCCTCTGGACCCTAAAAAAGATAGGTTTTTTCCCATATACAAAATACATTCATTTCATCACAATATCAGAAAGCTTTAAACCATTCAGTAACAATACAAATGCAATACAAAGTTAGAAACAGTACAGAATCTCAAAGTCAGCTACAGGCATTGTCTGTTCTAAGGCAAAATTTTCCTTCAGCTCTGGACCTGTAAAACTCAGAACAAGTATTTGTTGCCAATATACAAAGGAGGGACAGTCATATTTCCATTTTCTATGGGGAGAAATTGGAAAGAACACAGGGGTCATCAGACCCAAGAAGTTTTGAAAACCAGCAGGGCAAAGTCTATTAGATTTCAAAATCTGTGAGTCATTTATCTTCAGGCTTTAGAAAGCAGCAGTTCCACCCTTTTCAAGGGCCTACATAGTGGTCCGCCTCTCTCTAAATGCAACCTGAAGGACATTGGGAAGACCATTTTTTTCTCAGCTCCACCCTCTCCAACCATCAGGGCCACACCTGGCCTCTCTGCCATCTCTAGGGCACATGATCAACCCCTCCATGTTGTGATAGCCAAACTCTCCCCAACCCCCAAGGAATGTGCTCCACCCTCTCCAAAACCTGAAGCAGCACAACTCTTCCACTGCCAAGAGGTAGAAGGTCCACCCTCTGCTCTCAGGGAAAACTCATCCTTTCCAAGTACTTGGTGAGTCTGCTCTCCTGGCCCAAGGTCTCTAATCTCAGATCTTAGCCTCCATGGTTCTGCCTCTGAAGACATCCTACCTTCACTTTGCCCTTTCCTAAGATTTTCAGTCCAGACTGGCAGCAGTTGCATTTATACAGATCCAATAGCACTCTTGTTGGCTTTCTATGCAGTAGTCTCAGAACATGCCCATCAGATAGAAGGAGTTTCCACAAATCCTTCCTGTATAACTCCATCTCCAATCCTGGCTTTTTCTGAAATGGCTGAGAGTTCCTCATTTTGCTAAAGTTTCACATGGGGCACCATTCTCTGGGATTTCCCTTCCTGGAAGCCTAGAATTTTCTAGAACATCAATTTCTGGTTTCTTTGTAGCCAAAAGTTCAGTTCTCAGCTTATCTCTTTCCTGTTACCTTTTGCTATAGGCTGCAAGGAGAAACCAGGCCACACTTTCCACATTTAATTTGGAAATCTCTTTGGCTAAATATCCAAGTTCGTGGCTTTTAAAATCTTTCTTCCAGCCAAAGCTACTAGTCAACTTTGCCAGATTCTTTGCCATTTTAAAATAAGGATTACTTTCCTTCCAGTTTATAATAACATATGCCTCATTTCTGTCTAAGGTCTTTATCAGAAGTATCTTTAGCCCACATTTCTACCAACAGTCTCTTCAAAGCATTCTAGCTTCAAGCTGTTCACAACTCTTCCAGAATCTTCCCCTTATCCATTTAGAAAGCCATTCCAACATGTTTGGTATTTACAAACTGCAGCACCCCACTTCTCTGGTACCAAAATCTATTCTAGTTTGCTAGCTGACAGAATATGATAAACCAGAAAAGGAATGGCTTTTAAAAAGAGAAATTTATGAAGTTGCAATTTACAGTTCCAAGGCCATGAAAACATACAAAATTAAAGCAAAGCTATAGAAATGTCCCATCTAAGGTATTCAGGGAAAGATACCTAGGTTCAAGAAGGCCGATGCAGTCAGGGTTTCTCTCTCAACTGGAAAGCATATGGCAAACATGGCAACTTCAGCTAGCTTTCTCTCCAGGTTTTTTGTTTCATGGAGCTCCCCAGGGGCATTTTCCTTCTTCATCTCCAAAGGTCTCTAGCTGTGTGGGCTCTCATGGTTCTCATGGCTCTGTCATGGCTCTGAAGCATTTTCCAAAATGGTTCCTTCTTGAAGTATTCCAGCAAACTAATCAAGACCCACCTAGAATGAGTGGAGTCACATCTCCCTCTAATCATAGGTTAACACCCACAATTGGGTGGGTCACATCTCCATGGAGATAAACTAATCAGGTTTCCAAACTACAGTGCTGAATAGGGTTTAAAAGCAATGGCTGCCTCCACAAGTTGGATCAAGATTAAAATATGGCTTTTTTGGATATATAATCCTTTCAAATTGGCACACTGTGTTACACAAAATAGTTTGCCTTCTATGATTGCAATGATAATCTATTTAAATAATGCAATATTTGGACATTTCTATTGATTCAAAATTTGCAATTATACACAAAACTGTGATGATCGCAGAATGATCTGTGGGAGTATCCATCATTTAAAAAAATTAAATTCTTAGGAAGATAATTACTGAGTCCATGGTATGGTGAGGACTACTAGGGGTCCATTCTTCCTAAACACTTGACTGCCGAACTAGTTTACATTCCCCAGACTTTCTTGCAGATAGGTATGGCCATGTGAGTACATCCTCACCAATGGAAGGCAAGAGGAAGTGATGTATGGCACATACAAGCCTGGACCTTACAACACTGGGCATGTCTCCTCCATGCTCTTTTCCCTTCCCTGCCAGCTGGAACTCAGATGTGGTGATGACCCAGCTTTGATTATGCACATGATGAAAAGATCTTATAGTATGGCACAGCCTCCCTGCTAGCCTGTGCCCCTGGATGACTTCAAGGAGCAGAGAAAAAGAAGTAAACTTCCATCTTATAAAAGTTGCATTTTAGAGTCTTTATTATAGCAGTTTAACCACACCCCAAATAGAAAGAAGTATATTTTAAAGATTTTTACATGATTTGCTAAATTGATATCCAGAAAGCTTGCATTAATTTGTATTTCCAGCAGCATTGTAGGAAAGTTCCATTTTTTTATAACTTATTCAACAATGGGGATAATCACTTTTCCAACTGCATTACTTTTTTAAATCTGAAAATGAATTACTGTGAATTCACACATCTTTTCAAGTCTATTGACAATTTTTAGTTCCTCATTTATGAAATTTTTAGTTCCTATCTGTTGATTATTTTTCTATTATAGATATGCAAGAGATTTTAATAGAAAGTGTGGGAACTAGATGAAATAAGATGAGCAGAGTATTCATATCTGTTGAAGTTGGATGATGGTACATGAGGGAATTATTTTGCTGTTATCTCTACTCTTGTATATATTTGAAATTTTCTATAATGAAAGGTTAATTTTTTTAATTTTATATTTACTGAGAAGATCTAGAAGCAATGGCCACCCCTAGAACCAGATTGTGATCTTTACTTATCATTCAACCTCGAAAGAAACCAAGGATTCTTAAAGAAATGGCTACATTCAGTCCTGGATCAAGTGTATAAAATAAGCCTTGGACATCTTGTTATGATAAGAAGACAAATTAGACAAAAGACTCACCATAGCAATGGACATGGTGGCAGTGGCAGCGGAGGCATTCCTGAGCAAGAGGACTCGGTGTTGACCTCATGGGGCACAGGGCTGAGTGATGATTCTGACATTTGGGATGATACAACATTGATAAAAGCCTGTGTAAAGCCCTGGCTTCATTTACATATGCTCTAAAGAATGGTGACATTTTTGATGCTTCAGACAAACCAAAAGGCACACCTAGCAGCAAACTTGTTAAGAAGAATTAAAAAAAAAAAGAAAGAAAGAAAGAAAGAAAATCACAACTCCATTGAAACAGTGGAAAGTTGGTGACAAATGTTCTGCCATTTGGTCAGAAGACTACTGCCTTTACTCAGCTACCATTGCTTCAGTTGATTTTAAGAGAGATACCTGCATTGTGGTTTACACTAGGAATGGAAATAAAATAAAAAGGAACAAAATGTCTGATTTATTTTTCCCATCTTTTGAAGGAGTTAATAATGTAGAACAGAATGCTCAGGTGAATGAAAAATGAGAGTCAACTTTCAACAGAGGAAAGAAAGAACTCCTCGAAGTGTCCTGGAAATAAACCAGACAACATAAAGTCAAAAGCTACTCCATGGAACTCTTTTCTGCCTCCACTACCACCTGTGCCAGGATCCAGAAAGCCAGGCCTAAAATTCAATGGCCCATAGCCTCTCCAGAATATCAACTAGTTCCATCCCCCTAACCCATATTATCAACAGTCCCTTCCAACATGAAAAAGTTAGAATGGTCATAGCTCAAATACCTCTAAAGAGTAGAAGAAAGAAAGGTGAGGTGAAGTTATATAGAGAGAAGGTAGGGTTTAACAAATGAGCATGAATGCTGAACATTATGTTGATATTTCTTTTAGTCTCCGGTATCTTAGAGCAGCTAAGTATTTTAGTAAAAGTACTTTACTTTTACTAAGAAGTAAAAACCTAAAATTCTGGAATTGTAACCCATATCAAAGTCTAAAAGCTGTTCTATAACTAATTGTTGCAATGTGTTTTGAAATTCCTTGCTTTTTTGTATATATGTTATTTTTAATAAAAAAGAAAAAAGTCAATTGTGATGCTAAATGCATAGCTATATGATGATATTGTGAACCATTGATTGTACACTTTGGATGATTACATGGTATATAAATATATAATATATAAATGAATTTTTAAAAAATTCAACAGCCCATCCCCACCACCACCATCCCCTTCCTATCATGCTGGCTGCCTCCACTTCCTTCTGGACCACCAATAATTCCCCCTCCACCTTCCATATAGGTTCTCTTGATGATACTGATGCTTTGGGAAGCATGTTAATCTCTTGGTGGTACATGAGTGGCTATAATACCTTCTACTACGTGGGTTTCAAACCAAATCAAAAAGAAGGAAGATGTTCAAATTTCAATTAGGAGTAAGTCTGCCATCACTATACAAGTGATTTCACTTTTGTACGTATTTTTGTGGCTTGCAGAAAACAAATATTTAAAATTTAAATGCTAACGTATTAAAAAACATTTAAAATATTTTGGTGCCAAAACTATCAGATAAACGATTGATTCCCAACCCCATTAGAGTTTGCTCATGATGCCGAAGTATCATCTTACCACATACTCGCTAACTGGTTGTGTGTGAGAAAACGTATCTTTATAATAAAGAGATCCCTAGAATCAATGATGAAACTTTGCATCACTTTTAGTCAGACAACCAGATGAGCTTTCTGATGCGTAATACCATACGAAATACAGAGTATTACTTATGAAGTGCTCTGATCAAAAAAGTTAACCAATATTTAATCAAGCATTTAGATCTAAGTTCCCATTTACTAGAAATATAGGGGAGAAAGGAAAATGCTAAATGACACCACAAAAGAAGCAATGAGACAGTCAGAATGTGGAGTGTTGTAGAAAATAACTGGTCTCATTTCTTAAAAAAAAATTAGTGTCATGAAAGAAAAAGGGTGGTAGAGTAGGTGTTCTAGTTTACTAGCTGCCAGAATGCAGTATACCAGAAATGGAATGGCGTTTTAAAGGGGGAATTTAATAAGTTGCTAGCTGACAGTTCTAAGGCCAAGAAAATGTCCCAATTAAAACAAGTCTATAGAAATGTCCAATCTAAGGCATCCAGGGAAAGATACCTTGGTTCAAGAAGGTCAGTGAAGTTCAGGGTTTCTCTCTCAAGTGAGAAGGCACATGGCGAACACAGTCAGGGTTTCTCGCTCATCTGGGAAGGCACAAGGCAAACATGACATCATCTGCTAGCTTTCTCTCCTGGCTTCCTATTTCATGAAGCTCCCCAGGGGGCATTTTCCTTCTTCATCTCCTAAGGTCATTGGCTGGTGGACTCTGTTTCTCGTGGCTATGTCGTTCTGCTCTGCTCTCTCTGAATTGCTCTCATTCTTCAAAATGTTTCCTCTTTTATAGGACTTCAGAAACTGATCAAGACCCACCCAAATGGGTGGAGACATACCTCCAGCTTATCCAGCATAACAACCACTCATGATTAAATCACATCTCCAGGGAGATGTTCTAATTACAGTTTCAAACATACAATACTGAATAAGGATTAGAAGAAACGGCTGCCTTTACAAAATAGGATTAGGATTAAAACATGGCTTTTCTAGCGTACATACATCATTTCAACCAGCACAGTAGGTAATTATTTTGGACAAAAAGATACTGAAAAGACAAAACAGCTAAATGCAATGTGGCATCCTGAATTGGACCCAGGTTTGAAAGACCATCTATAAAAGATGGGGGACATTGAGGAAATCTGAATATGGACTGGATTTTAAATGAGATGAGATAATTATTGCCAATTGTATGAGCTGTGATGAGTATTATAGTTTATAGGAAAATGTCTTTTAAAAAAAACTGCATGCTGAAGTATTTAGGAGTGAAATGCTATAATGTCTCCTATGTAGTTTAAAATGGCTTAGCAAAATGTAGATGTGTGTGTGTCCATGAAGCGTATATGGCAAAATGTTAATTATTGAATCTAAATGGTATGTACTGTTTTTTTCTATTTCCTGCATTTTTGAAAAGTACATAATAAAAATGTCTACTATTTTGACTAATTTTTTTTAAAAGGCAAGGAAGCTATCAAACTGTAATGTGTGCAAGTCAAAAGGACATAAGACCCAGCTTGAGTGGAGCCCACTAGCTAAAGATGGAATTATTTGAGCATAAAAACAATGACCATAATTGATTGTAAAACATTGATTTTATTTAAATATATGAGTCATTTGATATTCAAACATAGAGAGAGACACACACAAAATTAACAAAAAGTTAACAGAAACCATTGCAGAAGCTTAGGGCACTGACTTATTACTTCAAAAGATGACAATTAGAAAGAAATAAGCCTTTATTCTGTTTATCTTGAATAACATTTAAAATAGCCTCAGTTGATAAACAAAAGTTATTTTGAGAAAACTTCCAGAGATTGTTATAAAAGAAATGATAGAATTAGAAAATCCTAATTTTGCCCTCCAAATAATTGATCCAAGGAATAATCATTAGATGGCAAAACAGGAGAAAAATTGATGGGAATCTTTAACAATGGAAAGGTCAAGTTGCCACCACCAAAAACCAGTGACCAATCTTATGTTTTACTAAAAGTTGGACAACTGCTTATTATGTATTGCTAGGAATGATATAATATGGAGTATACAGCACAAACAGTCTGGCCAAAAAAGTTGAATCTAAATCTAACTAAGCTTTTTCTAGTTTAAGAAATATAGTGATACTTCTTTTGTGGCTCATATGTGCCCTCATTCTCTTTCAGCCCAACTCTGTAAGTGAAATCATTGCCTTCCCCCCATGTGGTACATGACATCCAAGGGTGAAAGTCTTCCTGGCAGCGTGGGATCAACAATTCCATCCTGACCAAAATGGGGAAAAGAAGTGTAACAGATAAGGTATCAGTGGCTGAGAGAGTTCAAATAGAGTCAAGAGGCTACTCTGGAGGTCATTCTTATGCAACCTTCAGTTAGACATTGCTACCTATCATAACTTGCCAAACCCCAACCAAAACCATTACAGCTGATCCTAAAGAATACCTAGGACAATATATAAGATTCTACAAAGTTCATATGCGTACATACATCATTTCAACCAGCACAGTAGGTAATTATTTTGGATAAAAAGATACTATCCAAATGTTACTAGGGTAACATTCCATAAACCTACAATCTCCAGATGGGTCCCTAGACCAGATAAGTCCTGAAACCTAGAGGGCCTGACCTCTTCAGAACACCAGGTAGTTGCATCTCCCTACCCCATATTATTGACAGCCCCTTCCAACATGAAAAAGTTAGAATGGCCATATATCCCTAAAGAGTGGGAAAGAAAGAGCAAAGGTGATGGTGGAGTTTACAGAGAAGGTCAGGTTTAACAAATGATTACGATTGCTGAATCATTAAGTTAATATTTCTTTTAGTTTCTAGTATCTTAGAGCAACTAGAAGTAAAAACCTAAAATTGTGGAATTGTAATCCATACCAAACTCTGAACCCTGTTCTACAACAAATTGTTGTGCTGTCCTTTGAAATTTATTGTTTTTATGTATATATGTTATCTTTCACAAAAAAAGACAAAAAAGTTTATTGTGATGATCAAAAATATTCATTCCATCTAGCCTCCCATATTCTAGAGCAGCTAGAATTTAAAATCTGAGATGATGGTATGGTAGCCCATGACAAACTCTGGGATCTGTCCTGTAACTACTTGTTGAAGACTGCTTTTGAAAGATATTGCTATTTTTTTTCTTTGATTTGTATATATGTTATATTATACAATAAAAAAAAGTTTATGTAAAAAAGAAATTAGGGGATACAGTACAAATTAAACAATACCACAAAGAAACAATCAGACAAATCAGAGTACTAGACATTCCTCAAGACAAATGACCTAGTTTCTCTAATCAATCACTGACAAGTGAAGAAAAAAAAAAAAGAGGCAGGGAGACTGTCCTAGTCTAAAAGAGACCAAATAATACAATAATTGAATACCATGTTGAATCTTGTTTGCAAGATTCAAAGAACCATCCATGAAAAGGCATTTTTGTTCAATTTTGGAAATTTAAATATGGATTGCATATTGAAAGGTATTGGGAAAGTATGGCAATTGTATTTGATATATTAATGGCATTGTGCTTACGTCAGAAACAAGCCCTTATTTTTTTACAATAGCTATTAAAGTAATTTTAGGTAAAATTATCTATATCAGTAATTTATCTTAAGATAAAAAGTGAAGGAAAGAATAAACTGGTAGATGAAACTAGGATGAAAAGTGTTAACAATTATTTAATCTGGCAAATGAAAATATAGAGATTCATTATGTTATTCTTTCTACTTTGGGTTAACTTCCTAATCAGATAGGGTCTTTTAACTGATACCTAGATTTGAATTTATAATTTTGATAGGTAATAAGATGCTAAATATAGCCCATTCTTCAGTGAATATGGGCAGGTACTAAAGACTTTTAGATGTCAAGAACTTCAAAGAATATAGGATTAGAGACCTATCAGGACAAAGGGCAAAGAGAACAAGATCTCTTAACAACATTTCCTCTTCTCCCTATGCCTTATCATGTGGTGTTTAATGTGTTGGGGGTGGAGGTAGTGCAGGGATGATCGAGGAAGGCAGGAGAATTTAGAAATTATTGTAATTCTAGTGCTTATACAATATGTTAATGTTTCTATTTCTTAATCAGGCTTGGTCTGGAGAATGGATTGGTAAACAATGACCCCTGTGCCAAATCCAGCCTGCTGCCTTTTTTGTAAATAAACTTTTATTGGCACACAGCCGGCCTTATTCGTTGGCACATTGTCTAAGGCTACCTTTGTGCTAACAAGGCAGAGTTAAGTAGTTGTGAGGTAGACTATATAGTCAACAAGCCTAAAACATTTACTCTGGCACTTCACAGTAAAAGTCTGCTGACCCCTGACCTACAAGAGTACTTGACTCTCATGGTGAGGGTAAAATTCAGTGGTAAAGGAAACCTCCTCATAATCTAGACCCCCTGTGTTTAAAATTTATATTATCTCAGGACAGAGGAATACATTCTGGTCACTAAATCAAACTTTTCTCTCTGCTACTCTCTAATCTTTCTTGCTCTTTGTCACAGGTCCTCCTTCTTTGAAAATCAAACAGAGTGCATGGTACACTGCAATGGTGACCAAAAGCTTAATGGTGTACTCATATGATATCAGTGAAAAGTTTTTGGGTAAACACCTCAATTTCTTTCTTTATAAATTATTTGTTAATAAATGAATATATTTATTTATAATTTATAAATATATTTTAGTTATATTTATTTATGCTATATATGCTCTTTATATGTAATACTGTTCCAATGTTATAAAACAAAAATATCAATATTTAAAAGATGAAGTGGAAAATTCGAAAACTGTTTTATTTATTAAGTGTGTTAGTTTGCTAGCTGCTGGAATGTGATATACCAGAATTGGAAAGGTTTTTACAAAAGGGAAATTTAATAAATTACCAGTTTACAGTTCTAAGATTGTGAAAATGTCCAACTAAGGCACCTAGGAAAAGATACCTTAACCCCAGGAAGGTCGATAATGTTCGAGGTTTCTCTCTCAGCTAGAAAGGGACATGCAACGTCTGCTAGCTTTCTCTTCAGGCTTCTTCAATGGCTTTCCCAAGATTCTATCCACGCTGTTGGCTCTGTGGCTCCTGTTGTTTCTCTACACTGTCATTTCTCTAGGTTTTGTCATTTTTGAGGTTTCTCCAAAATGTTTCCTCTTTTAGAAGATTACAGTAAACTAATCAAGACCAACCTAGAATGGTTGGGGCCACATGTCTCTCTAATCGAAGGTCACACCCACAATTGAGTGTGTCACATCTCCATGGAGATAATATAATCAAGTCTCCAACCTACAGTACTGCATAGAAATTAAAAGTAACAGCTACTACCACAAGATTGGATCAAGATTAAAACATAGCTTTTCTGGGATACATAATACTTTCAAACTGGCACATTAAGCATAAAAGTATTTTTGTCCTTGTTAGTAATACTTAATACTACTAATTTTTACTGAAATCAAGATTTTATAGTGAACATGATGAATATTTTATTATTCTTGAACATATATGTTTAATATTTGTAATTCAGCAGTTTGATGATCTAGGAGACCTGACATAATTTTATTCAAATATTTGGATGTAATCGTTTTTGTGACTAAAAAATACAACACACAAAAATATGTAGATCTTAATGCAAAAAACACATCAACTCTGGTCACTAAAATAATTTCAGTCCAATCTACTAATAGTGCAAAGATTTTATTTGAAATTTGAGAAGTAAATTTCCATCTTCCATGATTTCAATCAATAAAATCTTTCCAATTGATCAAAACATAATTTGTATTTTTTAGTAAGTAGCTCTAAAATCACTGGAACTCCTTGTACAGAAGAATTTTAAATAGGTTAGAAAAATCTGTTTCCAAATTTTTAAGTATGCACATGGAGTTTTACTAGGTGATACACTTTTGCAGTTTAAGTTTTCAGAAAGCAGACAGTGAAGAGGAGTTTGGGGGCAAGATGTTTTTCAGGGAGCAATACCTATGAAGAGATAGGAGGAAGCAGAATGGGGCAGAGGAAGAGTTCAAACTGCTATGTAAGTGTAATAATTCCTCATCTATGCAGGAAAATCTGAAGCAAATATGTCTTGCATTGGTCAAAATTGAATGAACATTTATACCCCTACCTCACTGTGCCAGTTTGAATCATGTGTACCCCAGAAAAGCCATGTCCTTTAATCCTCATTCAATAATGCTGGGTGGTATCTTTTTATTGTTTCCATGGAGATGTGACCTACCCAATTGTGGGTGGTAACTTTTGATTAGATGGGTTTCATGGAGATGTTTCTCTGTCCGCTAACCAGAGCCCTTTAAGAGGGAACCATTTTGGAAAAAGCTACAGAGCCCACACAGCCAGAGACCTTTGGAGATGAAGAAGGAAAATGCCCCTGGGAGAGCTTCATGAAACAAGAAGCCTGGGGAGAAAGCTAGCAGATGTCACCATGTGCCCTTCCAGTTGAGAGAGAAACCCTCAACTTCATCAGTCTTTCTTGAGTGAAGGTAACCTCTCATTGGTGCCTTAATTTGGACATTTTCATAGCCTTGCCTTAATTTGGACATTTTCATGGCCTAAGAACTATAAACTTGCAATTAATTCCCTTTTTAAAAGCCATCCATTTCTGTTATATCACATTCTGGCAGCTTGCAAACTGGAACACTCACTCCACCACCAAGTATCCTAGGAAGGGTGTGACCTCAGCCCTGTAACTGAGGCAGACAGGGAAGGATCTGACAGCAGGAGGCTTTGTGCTGACCAGAGCTGGGCAGCTAGTCCTTTCTTGACATGGAATCTGGACAACATATCTCAGTGTCTCCCACACTTCACATGAAGATGGAAATATTTCCAAACATTTATTTTAAAAAATGTTCTCTTCATAGTACAACTTCTGCCAATAATTAAACAATAATTTATTGACTCATTTCTTGTTATCTTTAGCTAGAAGGAGGAGATTAAATGTAAATATCTAGTAGGTTTCAGGTAGTGAAATAGCTAGACAGTTAATCTTGTCTTGTCAGAAAAGAATCATACATCATTTTCTAAAATAAAAATGCACAGAACCCACCACTTTAGTCTGGTATCACTGTGAGGTTTGGGTGCTGTCCTAAAGGCTGGGTGTGACTATAGAGGGCTGACTTGAGAACTGTTTGCCTTAGGCCCAGTTTCAAAGCTGCATCTTGAGGGTGCTGGGGAAAGTATGTAGCTCCAGGAAGGTCTCCTGCCCACAACACTTTCCAGTGGTAAACAGCAAGCCAGAAAAAGCAGGTGCATGATGCCATGAAAGGCTATGGGAACCAGTGTTTTCTGTAAGAAGTGCTCTTCCATGGCTTTGCCAACACCTCCAGTCTCTTTGCACTCATTCTGAATTGAACTTCCCCTGGCAATCAACTTCAGCACACCCAATCTCTTCAGCTCACTCTCCCCCTCACACCATACCACAGAGCAACAGCTATAAAATTGTAGCTGGTGAGTGATTCATGATTCTTGGCAGTAAAATTGTCTTCAGAAGCAAAAGACAAGCAGCTTGTTTATGTGGCTCTGCCTACTAGAGCATGTCCTCAACTGAGCATTATCAGATGAAAGCCACTTTCTTGCTAGAGATGACTCAGCTTCCCCTGGGAGAAAGGGCTCGAGCGATCAGATCAGCATGGTGGGGGGGACCTACATGGGCTGATGGCTCTCACCTAGGGCTCAGTGGAGATCAAGGAGGTGCTTTGCCAGTTTCTGACAATTTAAGGGTAGTCCCATGGACAAAGATGCCCTACCCTATGCTTGAGAGGTAGCTGGGCACTGGTTTTAGGCTAAGTTTTTGGTCACTTTATGAACACAGTTGGAGTTGCTGATAGGCCTAAAATTAAAATCAAAGGGTTCTACAAGGAGAGGCTGAGAAGTTGCAATGCTTTTGGACTCTTGCTATACTTTAGAAACACACAGAACTCTTAGTAACTGTCAAGCTGGAACCCAGCCCTCCAGAGTTCTGATATAAATGGTCAAATGGACATGAGTGTCATTACTATTTTTTATTTTTTGTGATTATTCAGATAATTCTAATGTACTGCCAGGGCTGAGATCAATTGGTTTGGAGAATTCCACAATTTCAGGGTCTCGTGTATACAGAGAAATAGTTACCCATAAGATGTGGTGACGTTAGCTCTGAGAGTGTTGGGGATTGAATTATGGGCCGCAGAAAAACACATTCTTAATCTTAATCCATTCCTGTGGGTGTGAACCCATTGTAAATAGGTCCTTCTGATGATGTTATCTTTAATTAAGGTGTGGCCTAACTGAATCAGGTTGGACTTTAATCTGGATTATGGATGTCCTTTATAAAGATGAATGAAAATCTGACAAAGAAAGAAAGGCTCCAGGAGCAGCCAGAAGGTGGAAGACAATGGAACCTACATGAGAAAGAAGATGCTGCCATTTGTGCGTTGCCATCAAGGAACCCCAAAGATTGCTGACCAGCCAGAAAATACCTCTCCTGGGAGGAAAGAGACTTTCTAGTCTCTGAAACTATGAGCCAATAAATTCCTGTTGTTTAAACCAGTCCACTGTAGATATTCGTTTTAGCAGCCAAGAAACTAAAACAGGGAGTAGTAAATTTCACATGCAGTTAGTTGTGAGTTCAGCTGGGAAAGCTGTAATCAACTCTCAGAATGGACAATACCCATGGTACCTGAGAAAAATCAGGGTTTTCTGGGTGACTAGGAGAGAATCCCACCTAAGACTGATGGATTCTGAGAAATCCCCCAGGCCCCAGGCCTGGTGATTGATAGTCACGCAATCATTACATTTTTAATGACTTGTGTGCAAAATAATATAAACAATTGTGCCTCATGTATGAGCTTGTGGTTGGACCCAACCCAGTAATAAGCTCCTGGTTGGATAGCATGTCATTAGAAGACATTTCACCCTTTGTCATTAAAAGATATTATGCTGATTGGTAGAGGAAACAAAGAGGGTTCTGAAGTGCTCGTAATGTTCTGTTTCTAGTTCCGGATGCTTGTGATCCAGGTGTGTTCAGTTTTTAAATTAATAGAATGGTATACTTATCAATTGACTTTCAGAATGTATTTTAAGCACCAATACCAAGTATTATAAGATTGAAAACTGGCGGGGGGTGGGGGAAAGCAGCTCTTGATATTTTCATTAGCTTTTAATAAAATTTTGTAAAATCTTGGATTGAGTATGACTTCAATATTGTGGGGAAAATGACAGGATTATATTTGTGTTCTGGATTCTTAGTGTAATAAATGACTTGCTAGTAATAATGGTATCATGTTATCATTAGCCAATATACCAAAGGAAAATATACACCACACATGATATTCATCAGTAATGGCAGCGGATGTAAATCAATATTTTAAATTGTCTTTCTGATAGTTTAATCTTTTCTTTCTGTCTAACGGCTATTCAGATCATTATTTTTTGTCTTGTAATATGGCTGATAAAGACATCTCACATTTTGAGCAGAAGTGTTAGCTCTGCCATTTTATTTGCTTGCTTAAGCATTATTA
Source organism: Myrmecophaga tridactyla (assembly GCA_004026745.1). Classification (NCBI taxonomy): domain Eukaryota; kingdom Metazoa; phylum Chordata; class Mammalia; order Pilosa; family Myrmecophagidae; genus Myrmecophaga; species Myrmecophaga tridactyla. Next base: position 15,081 of record PVIY010040419.1, read on the forward strand.
ATATTAGTTCCAATTGGCATTTTCTTTACAAAAATCACTTTATCTCATTTGCACATTTTGTGAAGATGAGTTTAGCTAAAAAGTGGATCATATAATCTACAAATCCTCTTAACTAGGCACATGCAAACTGTTCTATGACACAATACACTGAGAGTGAGCAGACTAGAAAGGGTGCCTCTGTGAAGACTTGTGCAATGTGCAACTTCTACACTTCCCTCTGGAAACTTCCTTTGCCAAATGTGATAGGGGGCATGACCACCTGACATACAGACAGACATGTGAGGGCCAGTCTGCATTTTACATAACAGTAAATTTTAACTTCTATCTTACTTTTAGATTTAAAAAATGGAAGGATTTTTTTTCACACCCAGTGAATTTTTTTGTGCACCATTTGACTCCACATTAGGGATCACTGGGAAGCCCATGAGCTTTCAGAGTTAAAAAAAAAAAACAGCTTAGGAAAGTCTCTTGGTACTCTCTGAGTTTCATTTTATTCATTTTTAAAATGTTAATAATAATAATAATGCCATGCTGACAGATTTACTATGATCATCAAAACAGATAATATATAAGGCACACTGTAAAGCACTATATAACTGTTAGTTAATAGTAATAAACATTTCAGTAGGAGTTATAAGCCTGTAGAGTATTGAAATATAAGATGGGCAAAAGAATTATGTGAGATGTTCTGCATAATGTTACTGGTATAAAAGTTTCATTATATTGCTAAAAATGTTTTAAATGACTTTAAAATACCCTGACATTACAACATCATGGAATGCCAAAAATTGATCAATAATAAATGTTCTCAAAGAAGGTTACTCTGATAAAAATGTACAAAAAAATGTATAGTATGCCGATTTGAATCTGTTGTAGACCCAGAAAAGTCATGTCCTTTAATCCTCATTCAATATTGCTGGGTGGTAACTTTTTTGTTTCCATGGAGATGTGACCCACCTAATTGTGAGTGGTAACTTTTGATTAGATGGTTTCCATGGAGATGTGTCTCTACCCACTCAAGCTGGGCTTGCTTACTGGAGCTCTTTAAGACAGAACCACTTTGGAAAGAGCCCAGTGAGCCACAAGAGCCCACACAGCCAGGGACCTTTGGAGGTGAAGAAGGAAAACACCCCCAAGGGAGCTTCATGAAACAAGAAGACAGGAGAGAAAGCTAGCTGATTTCATCATGTGCCCTTCCAGCTGAGAGAACTTCATCAGCCTTCTTGAACCAAGGAGTCTTTCCCTGGATGCCTTAGATTTGGACATTTTCATAGCCTTGCCTTAATTTGGACATTTTCATGGACTTAGAACAGTAAACTTGCAATTTAACAAATTCCCCTTTTTAAAAGCATTCTGTTTCTGGTATATCGCATTCCAGCAGCTTGCAAATTAGAACATATAGGAACAGAATGAAACAATAAATAAGAATACCAGCCATATTTAAGTTTCAAAATATTTCCCACCTCAATAACTTTGAGGAATAGATGGAATGCCTTTGCTCATCCTTTGTCCCATCTACATAGTTTGTCATTTGAGGACATTTATGTAAAAGATGACAACAAATTAACTTGTTTTGGTAATGGAAGAAAAATTTATAAACATTAATTTGATAATCGTATTTTTCCACGTACATTGCCTAAAAATGATCACATTCAGCTTAGATAATTCCCAAAGTTTAATTTTCATCACAGTATCTCTCTTAGAGATCTTTTCATTCTCTAAAATTTGACAATAACTTCTATATAGATTACTATTAAATGCTTATTTTTAATCCAATTATGTCCTCCAAATTTTCATCCCTCATTTTTAACTGTCTGCTGAATATTTATACTTATATATTTCCCAATCTCCTTAAAGTTAAAATTTCTAAAATACAGGTTCCTCTTTTACTGGCAACAGAACTAACAGTTCTTGTTATCCTGGCTCTGAATCAGAAAAACTTTCTTTCACATAGCTCTCTTTAAACCCAAAAATAACCCAAATCCTTTTGATTCTTCCTTCAAAGTATTTTTTCCATCATCCCTATCTTGCTACTCTCTTGAGGCCTTACTTTTGCTATATTTAAGCTCCTTCACTTACCTTTCAACCTCTGACCCTCTCTTATGGAGCCCTTCTTGCAGTCTGCAGATAGACTAATCTTCCCAAAGCACTGCTTTTTCCGCGTCACTTTTCCACATTTAAGCACTGCTTAAACAATTGCTCTAATATCTGTAGAATAAAGACCCAAACCATTCAAGATCATCCAAAACATGATCATTTAACCTTCTTTAATAACACATATTATAATTTTCAATAAAGCTGGAGAAACATCTTTTTTCTAAATATGCTTTGCTCTTTCTTGCCTCTCCTTTTTGTTACATCATAGATCGATGGAAATGCCTTTTCTCCTCCTCTGTTCCCAGCTCTTCCATCCAGATTCACTTATTTATTCATTAATTAAACATGTATTGAGCATCATCAATATTCCAAGCTCTACATAAAGAGAGACGAACAAGCCATGGTCTCTGACTACAACCTACTGAGTTTAAACAGGCACAAAAATAACTATTTTAATAATCCCGCAATGAATGTATAAGAAAAGGAACAATGCCCATGTCTAATCAGTTATTCAGTCCATTTAATTCAATCTCTAAATTTTGAGAGGAATGCCTTAACTTTGAATGGAAAAGTCTATTCCTCCCAGAGTGAAGTAATGGCAAGGGTGGGGAATATAACTTTGTAACAGAAAAGGAGTGAAGCCAGTCTACCCTAGCTAAGAAAAGTAAAATTGCTTAAGGAAACCAAACATTTTAAAGTGAATACAGAAATCATAACCCAACTATTTTTTAGAGCCTATGATGATTATGGCTAGATTATGGGGTTCAGTTACTTGGTCAAGCAAGTACTAACCTGATTGCTACTGTGAAAGTATTTAGTAGATGGACTTACAACTATAGTAAGTTGATGGCATCTACAATCAACAGAGGAGATAGCCCTCAGCAATGAAGGGAGTCTCTTGATCCAATTGGTTGGAAGTCTTAAAATCCCAAACTGAGGATTTCAGGAGCCAGAAACAAGAATTCCTACATCTTTTCCAACCAGACAGCTTCTCCTGAGGAATTCAATTTCACCTTCATCAGAGTTTCCAGCTTCAGCACTAGGACGCAAATACCCACAGGCACATGAGCCAATTTCTCTCTCTCTCTCTCTCTCCCCACTCCTCCCCCCACCCCCACATATATGTTGATTCTGTTTCTCTGGAGAACTCTGACTAATACGGAGTCCATCTCCTATACGTGAATGGGAAAGCAAGCGGGCTACAGGGCAGTGTGGTTAGATCGTGACTGCTGCTATTCATGCTGCACCAATCTTTTATGCTGTGATGGAGCCCTGTGAAAGCAATCTTTAATGTATCTGCAACCACTCTTGGGAATTGAGGTCAGGTTAAAAGAACACATCATTGATCCAATGGGCATTTTGATGCCCCCTTTGACCAAGATAGCAATTAAAAAAAAAAGTTTACAGGTTTAATAATGGACATTATAAACCAAAGCAGTGTTTGTAATTTAGTCGATGGTGGTAATCTATCACTTGTTTCATTTGCTTGCCTGTGGGAAGACTCTAATAACATAAAGTGTTTATTTTCTCAATTTGTCGTGTGAGAGTTTGTCTCTTCTCTACTCATGCTTGCGGGAAGTCACAATTCTCATTACTTTTTAAATAGAGTCAGTAACCCTTTTGTATTATGCAGAAACAACCAATCAATCAAAAAAATTTTTGAGAGTAACTGCAATGTGCTGGAAATAATAAGAATGGAGATGAAGAAAAGATAAGAGAGGTGAAGTAAGATGCAAAGTAAGCTCCAGATGTTTTTGCAGTGCCCTCTTGGAAAGGATAAAGGAAGCTGAGGCAAAGTTGAATGGATCTGCATTGTTTAGATTAGGGAGTTGAGACTGAGATCTGTGTAGGTGAGAAATTAATGCAGTAGAATCAGAGACATACTACAAACCAAACTAGAGGGAAGAATATATAATCACTGTCAGAGGGTGTGAGAGGTGGGAGGTGTGGAGAATGGCTGACAAATTCCGAAAATAGGTAAGGAGTCTGCTGTGAGTAGCCACTCTGTAGAGAAAGAAGGCTTTCCCATCTAAACTCACTAAGTAATTTTGTCTCTGGGGCTATTGTGGATCTCACTAACCATATAGTGTACATGAAAAAACTATAAATATTTAGTTCTTGTCCCCCAAGGAATTCATAGTCAATTTTAGAAAAACTATCTGTGTTTACATTAGGGGGGAGAAAACAAGAAACCTTTCAAGGCAGGGCAATTGTTCCTACCTATTTCAGGCTCATTTTGTGAAAGTTTGAATATACATGAACTTACTTCTGCATAATTTTTTGCAACAATTTTATCTCCATTTTAGTGTCTATCTTATTGAGGAAAATAAGAGAGAATCCAGGATAGGATATAGAAAAAGAGAGGTAAAGTAGAGGGCAGAGGATGAAATTTTTATTTTTTTATAGCCATGTCTTGAAGGAGATAAAAACAAGAGAAAATAAATCTGGGCCTTAGAACTGCACTCTGGTGGTAACTGTGAGAAGAAAATGTACACCAAACTTACAATCAATAAAAATCCCATTACTCATGCAGAAGAATACTCCTTATGTTGGCCAAGATGCTCCAAATTGTTTTATCAGTCGAATATGCTATAGAATACACAACTTATCTTCTAAATCAACATTACCCCAGGAGTACAATTTTTAACTCAGAGTCTCTAAACCTTAGTATTTCATACTTTTATTTTACAGAAAGTTTGCTGTCCTCTAAACAGGTATGTATTTGGTTTTCCTTCCTCCATAATTTTACCTGTTCTGCTACCTCCCTGAAATATCCTCCCTCCACACAGGCTCAACTGATCTTTTCAGACCTAACCCTTATGATCTTGTTCTAGTTTGCTAGCTGCTGGAATGCAATATACCAGAAACGGAATGGCTTTTAAAAGGGGGAATTTAATGAGTTGCTAGTTTACAGTTCTAAGGCCAAGAAAATGTCCCAATTAAAACAAGTCTATAGTAATGTCCAATCAAAGGCATCCAGGGAAAGATAACTTGGTTCAAGAAGGCCGATGAAGTTCAGGGTTTCTCTCTCAAATGAGAAGGCACATGGCGAATACAGTCAGGGCTTCTCTCTCAGCTGGAAGGGCACATGGTGAACACGGCGTCATCTGCTAGCATCTTCTCCTGGCTTCCTGTTACATGAAGCGCCACGGGAGGCATCTTCTTTCTTTATCTCTAAAGGTTGCTGGCTGGTGGACTCTCTGCTTCATAGTGTCACTCTCCCTGAATCTCTTTCTCCAAAATGTTTCCTCTTTTATAGGACTCCAGTAAACCAGTCAAGACCCACTCAAATGGGTGGAGATATGTCATCCCCTAATCCAGTTTAATAACCATTCTTGACTAAATCACATAATCCAGGGAGATGATCTCATTACAGTTTCAAACATACAGTATTGAATAGAGATTATTCTACCTTTATGAAATGGGATTTATATTAAAACATGGCTTTTCTTAGGGGGCATACTTCCTTTCAAACCAGCACATTCCACTCTCTGGCCCCTAAAAAAGACATGTTTTTCCCATATACAAAATGCATTAATTTCAGAACAGTATCAGAAACCTTAAACCTTTCAGTAGCAATACAAATGAAGTACAAAATTAGAGACAGTATAAAATCTCATCAAATCAGTTACAGGCATAGTCTGTCCTAAGGCAAAATTCTCTCCATTTGCTCTGGACCTTTGAAAACTCATAACAAGTTATTTGCTGCCAACATACAAAGGAGGAACATTCATAGGATACATATACACATTTCCACAGGGAGGAAGGAACACAGGGGTCACCAGACCCATACAGTTTCGAAAACCTGCAGGGCAAAGTCCATTAGATTTCAAAGTCTGAGAGTCATTTATCCTCAGGGCTTTAGAAAGTGGCAGTCCCACACTTTCCAAATGCCTACGCCTGCCTCTCTCTGAATGCAACCTTGGGGGATATTGGGGAGACCACCCTTCTCTAGGCTCCACCCTCTCCAAGCATCGGGGCTGCACCCGGGCTCTCTGCCATCTCCGGGGCACATGCTCAACCCCTCCATGTGGTGGCAGCCAGGCTCTCCCCAAATCCCAAGGAATGTGCTTCACCTTCTCCAAGGCCTGAGGCAGCATGACTCTTCTACTGCAACGAGGTGGAAGGCCCATTCTCTGCCTTTGGGGCAAACTCACCCTCTCCACGGGCTTGGGTGGGTCCACTCTCCTGGCCCAAGTCTTCTTGACTTCAGACCTCAGCCTCCATGGTTTTGCCTCTGAAGTTACTTTTCCTCCAATGTGTCCCTTCGCTGAACCCCTCAGTCCAGACTGGCAGTGGCTCTGTTTATACAGGTCCCACAGCACTCTCGTCAGCTTTCTATGCAGTTGTGTTGGATCATGCCCATCAGACATAAGGAGTTTCCACAAATCTTTCCTGGATAACTCCATGTCCAATCCTGACTTTCTCTGAAATGCCTGGCTAGTTCCACATTTGTTTAAATCCACACACAGGGCACTATACTCTAGAGTCTCCCTTTCTGTAGGCCCAGAATTTTCCAGGACCTCAATTTCTGGTTTCTTTTTACTCAAGAGTTCAGTTTTCAGCTTATCTCTTTCCTGTCGCATTTCACTATAAGCTGCAAGGAGAACCCAGGCTGCACTTTCCACATTTAATTTGGAGATCTCCTCTGCTAAATATCCAAGTTCATGGCTTTTAAAATCTGCCTTCCAGCCAAAGCCACTAGTCAATTTTGCCAGATTATCTGCCATTTTAAAACAAGGCTCACTTTCCTTCCAGTCTACAATAACATGGGCTTCATTTCTGTCTAAGGCCTCATTGGAGGTATCTTTAGAGTCCACATTTCTACTAACAGTCTCCCCAAAACATTCTAGGCCTTCTCTATCAAGCTTCTCACAACTCCTCCAGATTCTTCCCTTTATCCATTTAAAAAGTCTTCCAACATGTTTGGTATTTGTGAACTGCAGCAGCAGCACCCCACTCTCTGGTACCAAAATCTGTTCTAGTTTGCTAGCTGCTGGAATGCAATATACCAGAAACGGAATGGCTTTTAAAAGGGGGAATTTAATGAGTTGCTAGTTTACAGTTCTAAGGCCAAGAAAATGTCCCAATTAAAACAAGTCTATAGTAATGTCCAATCAAAGGCATCCAGGGAAAGATACCTTGGTTCAAGAAGGCCGATGAAGTTCAGGGTTTCTCTCTCAAATGAGAAGGCACATGGCGAATACAGTCAGGGCTT
>PVIY010040420.1:0-22328 GCA_004026745.1 Myrmecophaga tridactyla
CATAATCATATTATACCTACTATATATGTATATGTAGATACTTTCTGAACCAAAACTGGAAAACTTAGCCTGAAAAATTTGTTGGCATTATTTAAACAAGAGAAAAATATTTTAATAATCTTCTAGTATATTTATAAATAATTTTCTTGGCTTACCTTAATATCTTGATAATATGCCTCTATAACTTTAAAAGCATTTAAGAAATAATGAAAATATTTTGCCATTCTCATTCTACAAGGGATAGAAAACTAATACTTTTGACATCTAGTTTAAAATAATTTCTTCATTAATGATAGCTACCTGATATTTTAGACATCATGGAGGAGGGGCATATATAGTAATTTTTATCAGCAGAAGCTGGCTTTATTATATTCCTAAAACATAAAAACAAGCTAACATAATACATGATTAAATAGTTGGTATCATAATTAGTCTGTGATTAATATATATAGAAAGTATTCAAATAAAGGCCCTAATAAATGGAAAAAATGTTATGTGCTCTCAGCTTTGACTATTTTATCACTGTATTTGTTGCATTTGTTATTTGGCCAATGTCTTCACTGAATGACCTCAGGGATTATTTGGCCAGTTATTAACTTCTCAGAACAGCAATTTCCTCATCTATACATTGAAACTGATCTTTGTCATATGATTTTGTGAAAATTAAATTGCATATGTAAAGTTCTGAAAATAGTACTGTTGCCATAATCGGCCCTCGGTAAATGGAACTTACCCTTTCTGCCTTCAAAGTTGGACAAAGGTAGTTTATGGTAGCTATTTATGAACTTATATACTTGAGAATTTTCCAAGAATTTAAGTCCCCTCTTATTTCAAGAAGAGACCTATCTATGCAGAACTGGGGCAGACAGTAATTGTAAATCTAAGGCCTTTTATGGGCTAGCAGATGAAATACTTGTACTTATGACATTTTTGGGGAATTTAGGTTAGCTGACGATAATGTCAGGTAGTCCCACAAGGTTTTATGCTCACACTAATATAGTGCATTTTCAGTTGTCAGTTGGAGAATCACAAATAAATTTATCTTTAATCCTAGAGAGTAAGATCCTATGAGAATTTGCAGTCCAACTTCACATTTTCTAAGTAAATTACAAAAACACCTAAATCCTTTCAGATTTCTCTTTGGCAGAGCAGTAAAGGATAAGATTGTGAACAACAGAAAGAAATACAAGGAAAACTGTGACCAATTAAGATTTTTATAATTTGAATATCTTAAAATTTGAGGGTAGAGAAACATTTCAGGTTTGCATCTTGTCTATCTCTTCTGGTCAGAAACACTTTTCTTTTTTATTAAGAGTCCATAGGACAAATAATGGATTACTGAGGAGGTTGATAGAATCTAAATATATTTGTGGTAAATTATAAAATATAAGTCATGATGTTGAGATAGATCCTGAAATCATACTACAGTTAACTACCAATTCAATAAAATCTAACAAATTCTCATTCGGCACTTCCCATGGGAAAGGTTTTATGAATTTTATTGCTGTTCAATCTTAGTTTCTACTGTTTTATAATCAATAATTTGCTGTATTATAATTAAACTTAACTTTTGATACTTAAGTGCTCAGTGAAGTATATAAAGCACTTTACAGAAGAGGAGCAATTTAGGTTATACTCTTAAAGCTTACATTGTTATTAAACCCATAGGAGTCTCATAAAATATGTACACAAAAATCACAATTTCTCTCCGAACAATGCAAATAATTTATTAATTCCTAGTAAATTTTTCATGGTAATGCAATTTAACTTTCTTAGTGGGTAAACAAAATAATCATTAAATTTATAAGTCTGAATACATTTGAAAACTACTCAGTTTTTGTATGGCATATAATAATGAACATTATTCAAGAGATGAGTGGCCCCTTATTTCTCTCAATAGAGTGGAAAATGTTATAGATAAATTCCTTAATTTCATAAAAGAAAAAATATGGTAGCCTATGGGCCAATGATTATATCCTGAGTTGGCACAGGCTCATGATGTGAGACCATTTTCCCATTCTTTTTCTCATACTTGTATCTTTTTCTCCCTTCTTTATAGCTTCCTTTCATCCCTTCCTTTCCCTGTTTTCTTTCTCTAGTTTTCTAAGAATCATGCATACATGAGACTATAATCACTACAATGACATCCAAGATGGCCTACAGTGATGCATATTCTACAGGATCCAGTGTTGATGTACTCTGTAAAATTTTTCCTGGGTAAGCTCTTTTACAGTTACTGTAGAGGAGGCTATGTAGTAACAATTCAGGGTTTCTCAACTGTAGTGATCAAAGATATTATACAGTCATTCAAATCATTGTTTTCCCATACATAATATATCTCTCCCCTTGATCCTTTTAATATACTGTGAGTAGAATTGAAATAATTTTTTTAAAGAGAGCTATAAATTCAAACATGATAAATTCTACCCCTTCCTAACCCTAGGGTTATGACATTTGAAACTAAAACATGATCACTTTTTCATTTTTAAAGCAATGTTAGCAACGATTCATAAATGTAAAATAAAATTCTCGTAGTAGTAGAGGTTGAAGAAGAATGGACAGAAAATGAAGAAGATAGGGGTTGAGATAGTTGTAGCTGGACAGAAGATAGTGTGTTTAATTAGAAAGAAGAGCTTATAGAGTCTTGGATCTGTTTGTCCATGTCCTATTCCTCAAAGAGTAGTTTTAGAAGAATCCCAAGCTAACATTTTACTATGTTAAAAAGAAGGTCCACCTGGGGAGGGCAACAGTGGCTCAGTGGCAGAGTTCTCGCCTGCTGGGCTGGAGACCTGGTTTCAATTCCTGGAGCCTTCCCATGCAAAAAAACAAAAACAAAAACAAAAAACAAAAAGAAGATCTATCTGGTTACGATCAGTTTTAAGATTGCCCAATACTTGAATCCTATCTTTGCTTACTCCCTTTTTGTTGCATTCTGTGGTCTTTAATTTATTATAAAGGAATATGACACCATCATCAAGACCTCCAAGGAAGCCGCTGTTTTCTTCTGTCCAGCGACAACTATCTCAGCCCCTACCTTCACCTTCTGTCCATTCTTCTTCAACCTCTACTATTCTTCATAAACCAGAGGTTCACCTTTAAGACGCTTTATTCTCTTAGCGGTTTAGGTCATGCCAGATGTAAAAGGAATGAATGTTTCTCCTTTTGATGTTTTACCACATGGAGAAAGCAACCATGAGCACTAGACTCATTTGAATTATCACAATATTACTTGTTTGAATAAATAAGATAGTGTGTTTAATTAGAGTTAAATTTAAAAAATTCATTTTGAATAGGAAACGGGCTTTGGAGATGCAAATCATTAATGCAAATTGAGACAAATATAGCTGAATGGCCACATAAAAGTGTTTTGATGAACATTTTTTGATGCTATCAAACAAATTATATTTTTATTAAAATGATAAGTAATAAATAACATTCTTACAGGAATGAATGCACCGCATTCTTCAGGTTAACCATGATTGCTTCAGTAGTAAGCAACCACAGGTTAAAGTTGAGAGGAATTAACTAACAAATTGGATTCATCATATCATCCTTTCTGAGGAAAAAAAAAGAAAAGAAAAAGAAAATTAGTTAAGAGTCCACATAACTTGGATAACAACCAATTAAATAAACTCACATGCATTTATTTGGGTATAGTAAATAGTCATACATAACTTAGCAAACAGGTATTCGTGTTATATTGTGTATGTGATTTTTAAAATGGTAAAGATTGTGGATTTTCCATTTATTTACCAATGTACAGCCATTACAGTTTTTTTAATTTATAGTGTATTTTATTTATATGGAGCTTGTACTCTGCTCCTTATGGTGTCCACATAGTTTCAAACGAATGTTCTGAGAAAGAAAATAAGAACATGGTGAAAAAGCTTGTAATCAACTATATTAATAGTGATGACTGAAGTAAAAAGTATTCCTCTTATAGAGACAGGGAAAGCTAAAATAAACTTTAAGCATTTTGGTAAGGAGAACATATTTTGCACAACATATTAGGTTTCTTTTATCAAATGGAAGCAAACTGTATTTACATAAACAACTTTATTACAACATTTGCATTCACTATCAATATTCTCCAGAGGGCAGCAGGAGACATATAAAAATAAATGTGCTGATTAATTTTACTGCATAAAACTGTAGGAACCACCCTATATACCAACCAGTCAATAGCCAACAAGTAATATGTTGTAGTCAGTACATGTGGAGTGATGCTGAAAATTGCATATATATGGCTAATTGCACTAGATTATTGAGGTAAAAATATATAAATTTTTTCTGTGTGTGGGTTAAGAGGTATCTTCTAAGAAAGAAACCAGAAGAACTTTCCAAATAACTTATCAAAGAATTTCAGAATATTTGTCTTTTATTTATATAGGCTACTTTTCTAAAAATTCATTTTTGCTTCACAGAATCCCACCAAATAATTACATAGTAGACTTTTAACCATTTAGCACTTACTATATTCAATATGTTAAATGTTGGCCAAAGGTAGACTGGGTGCAAATTTGCTGAGAATCTTTGTTTCTCTCTAGTGAAATAGCATCTTTACAGAGTAGAACATGTCAGAATCAATCTTTACATTGTCATTGAAGAAATATTCAGTATGGTATCTACTTTCTAACATAGCTGCCTTCTGATTCTTTTGCCAGAGAGATTACTAGGTGGTGATATAGTGAATAAACCCCTCTATTCTCCATCTTGCCTTTTCTATATCTTCTACTTAGAAATTTCATTATACTCTCTTCCCAAACCAAACACTTAACCTTAGTCTTTTCTGGATCTTTAAGCTATTACAAAAGTCAGGATTTTGAAGCTGTTAAATTCACATGCATTGGGCCATCAATGAGAAAATTTAGTTTGTGTGTGTATGTATGGTTCTGGGAAAGGGTGCTGACTAGCTTGAAGCACATAGTTTAATAAGATAATAAAAATCTCTTTTGACGATCTTTCTTTACTGTTTTCTGGCACCATCAATAAATTTGGAAATACAATTTCACTAATTCACTTGCACCTCTCTATGTTTCCCATCACCTCTATTAGCACTATTCTGCTAGTCACTAAAGCTATAAATTTTATTTTTTTCTCTCTTCCTATCTCTCAACTCCCACTTATCAGTCTGTCAGTATTACTCCAACTAAAATTTCTCTCAAAATCATCCTCTTACTACAACAGTGCATAAAATGTGGCATCTAGGTACCCAGAATATGGTGTGGGAAAGAGAAAACGGTATTAGCCAGAGCATTAACCAGGACATTTCAGTTCCACAGAATACAGCCAGACAAAACATAAGCCTATTTTCTGGGAATGTGTAGAAATAAGAGACAGAAAATATATAAAGTGAGACAAAAAGGTCCTACCCTGCTCCTAGTTAAGTAAATATCAAAATAATATAATTTAAAGGCTTGAAGATATAATAAAATATGCCATGATCCAATAGATTATAAGAAACCAGTTGAGATTGCATTTCAATAACTTGAAGCAACTATCATCTCATTAAGCATTAAATTATCCATGTTCTTGGCCATTGTAGAATCCCATTTACTATTACCCAACATAGTACATTCCTGCTAGCATTCAGTGGGCACTTGTGCTAGTTTAAAGTTGTTATGTGCCCCAGAAAAGCCATGTCCTTTAATTCTCATTCAATATTGTTCAGTGGGATCTTTTTTATTCTTTCCATGGAGATGTGGCCCACCCAATTGTGGGTGGTAACTTTTGATTAGATGATTTCTACGGAGATGTGTCCCCACCCATTCAAGGTGAGGTTGCTTACTGGAGCCCTTTGAGAGGGAACCATTTTGGAAAGAGCCAACAGAGCTACTAGAACTAGCACAGCCAACACAATCAGAGACCATTGGAGATGAAGAAAGAAAATGCCCCTGGGGGAGTTTCATGAAACCAGAAGCCAGGAAAGAAAGCTAGCAGACATCACCATGTGCCTTTCCAGATGAGAGAAAAACCCTGAACATCAACAGCCTTCTTGAGCCAAAGTATCTTTCTCTGGATGCCTTATTTTAGACATTTTTATAGACTAGCCTTAATTTGGACATTTTTATGACCTTGGAACTGAAACTTGTAACTTCATAAATTCTTCTTTTAAAAACCATTCTGTTTCTGTTATCTTGCATTCCAACTGCTTTTACAAACTGAAACAGAACTCCATAAGTGTTTATTGAATAAATGACTGACAGGAAGCCAAACAGGACTGAAAAAAGCAAATGCAAAACCAAAATAATATATTCCTATAAAAATTAATTAAATATATCATATATTTTCTCATGTTTATTTCCTGAGAAATATAAGCATAAAGATTAATAAAGAAAAATTTCATTTTCTAAGTTTCCCATTTCATTAAGTGGGAGGGAACAAGAAGTAATCACAAAAGTATATGGGGTATATATATCTCCAATTTATTAACTAAAATATCTTGAGGGAAAAATAACATTTTTTTCTGTGCTGTTAAAATTTACATTCTTTTGAAGTTGACTAAACCTCATAGAAAGTGCCCTGACTGGTAATAAAAGTTTAGGGAGGGTGGACAACAGTGGCTCATTGACAGAGTTTTTGGCTGCCATGCCAGAGACATGGGTTTGCTTCCTGGTGCCTGCCCATATAAAAAAAAAGTTTAGGGAAAGGATAAGATAGACAAGAATACATTATATAAATTATGTAAAGTAAGCAATACTACATTATATGTTTCCCTAAAAGATGAGGTCATTATGATCATATTTTGTCATGAGAAACCCTCTGCAAATAATTGTCTAAAAAAGGGGGGATGTGGAAGCAGAACATTTTAAAAGCCTGGCTAGAATTGATCAGTAAGAGAGAAAATAAAACATAGCAAACAACTGTAACTACATTTTTTAATCTGTGATTTTCTCAGACTCCCTCAGTCTTTTCTAATTGAATTCTCACAGTTGTCTAAACACAAAAAGAACACATATGAATTAAGGTACTTAAATTAAGGAAGATTTGCTTTTTATAATTTTTTTTAAAAACTCACTCATGGGGACATCAGGGAAGATGGCAGAGTAGGGTTGGCTGGATTCACCCATGCTCTGTAGAACAAGATAGGGGACAGGGAAAACATTATCAGGACTGCAGTTCCAGGGAGTGCATGATTGAAGAGGGTGCTCAATATTTCATATAGAGAAGACAGTTGGGGGGATTGGGACTGGCTGGAGAAACCTCCCCACACACTTCCACATCCATCAGCGCCTGTGGGGAGACCAGAGGTGTGCCTAGCCATCCACTGTGAACAGCTGCATGCGTGGGTGCTGAGACCAGTTACCTGGCTGGGTGCTGTGAATAGCTGCCCTGTTGTAGTGTGGTAAATAGTGGAGTGGCAGTGCTCCAGGCACTGCAATTAGCTGCTCTACCAGGCACTGCAACCAGGTCCCACTGGGAAGAAGTGGTAGAAGCTGTCGTCAAACTCCCTATCTGCCTAGATTTTTTTAAAAAAAATTTCTGTTATTATTTTATTCAATTTTTATTTTATTTATATATATTTATTTATTTTTATTTTTATTTTATTTTTAAAATTTTCTCTCCCTATTGTGGACACCACTCTGAGTTCTTTCCCAATATATCTTGGGGTGTCTTCTTCTGACTTTAAGGCTTAGTATTGCTGAGGTCTATGGATTTTTTTGTTTTTATAAAAATATTCTTAATTTAATTATTATCATTACTATTTTGGGGGGGTGCACGATGCAGGAATTGAGTCCAAGAATCCCATGTGTTGGGTGGGCATTCTGCTACTGAACTACCTGTGTACCCCTGACTAGCTTTTAGTAGAACCTAAAGTAGAATTGTAACCCATACATGAGATCTGGGCCTTGGTTTTGAGGGGAATTACTGACAAACCAAATGCAAAATGGTACCTTCAATGCAAACTGAATTAAATACAAAACTTTAGATGAGTGAAGGAAGCCAACTTTCAAAATAATCTTATTAAGATAATCAAATGCTCTGAGCACAACTTTAAGTCACAAAGCATGCGAAGATCCAGACAGAAATGGCCCAGTGAAATGACTAAATCAAAACACCAGAGGGGACACTGAAAAACTACTCAAGGATATTTATAAAGAAATAAAGGCTATCATGAAGACAATAGAAGAGCATAAAGAATTATTCAAAAGATTAACCAGAAAAAATGCCAGATCTTACAGAGATAAAAGAATAATAGACCAAATTAGAAATATACTAAAGACACATGATAGCAGATTTGAAGAAGTACAAGTAAGAATAAATGAGCTAGAAGACAGAACAATCTAACTAGAGCACACTAAAGAATGAGTATCAAGAAAGATGGAAAAAAAGTAACTAGATCTTAGGGAAATGATAGACAACAAAAGTGAATGACTATAAGAATCATTGGTGCTCCAGAAGAAGAAGAGAATAGTTAAGGGCTGGGAAGGATACTTGAAGATATAATAGGAGAAAACTATCCAACCCTTATAAAAGGCATAAATATATACATAAAAGAGGACTAAGTAGAATAAACCCAAAAAGGTCTAGACCAAGACACATACTAAACAAACTGCCAAATGTTGAAGAGGAACAGAAAGTCCTGAAAGCAGCGTGAGAAAAGTAATGTACTACATACAAGGGAAAACACATAAGACTGAGTTCAGACTACACAACAGGCACCATGGAGGCAAGGAGGCAGTGCCATGATATATTTAAAATTCTGAATGAGAAAGGCTTCCAACCAAGCATTCTTTATCCAGCCAAACTGTCCTTTGAAAGTTAAGAGATTGATATCTTCAAAAACAAAGACTCAGAGAACTAGTCAACAAGAGACCTGCCCTACAAAAAATACTAAATACAGTCCTGTAAACTGAAATAAAAAAAGACAGGACAGAGAGGTCTGGATGAAGGCACAGAATTGAAGAGTATTAGTAAAAAGAATTTAAAGTATAAAAAGAGACAAAGGAAAAAGAATATATAAATTTGACAAATAAAAACTAAAGGATAAGATGGAAGGTTCAAAAAGTGCTTTTACAGTAATATCGGTGACTGTTAATAGACTAAACTCAACAGTTAAAAGATACAGATTGGCAGAGTGGATTAAAATATATAATACTTCTATTTTAGTTTGTAAGCTGCTGGAATGCAATATACCAGAAATGGAAAAGCTTTTAAAAATGGAATTTATTAAGTTGCTAGTTTACAATTCTAAATTAAGGCATCTAGAGAAAGATACCTTTAGCTCCAAAGAAAGGGCCAAAGAAGTTTGGGGTTTCTCTCTCAGCTGAAAAAGAAACATGGTGACATCTGCTAGCTTTCTATACTTATTTCATAAAGTTTTCCCTGAGGCATTTTTCTTCTGGATCTCCAAAGGTGTCTGGCTGTGTGGGTTTTGTTGGCTCTTAAGCTTTTTCCAAAATGGTTCCCTCTTAAAGGACTCCAGTAAACAATTCTGCCTTGAATTGGTGAAGACAAATGTCCATGGAAACCATCTAATCAAAAGTTACCACCCACAATTAAGTGGGTCACATCTCCATGGAAACAGTGAAAAAGATCCCACCCAGCAATACTGAATGAGGATTAAAGGACATGGCTTTTCTGGGGTACATAGTAGCTTCAAACTGGTAAATCTATATACTATTTACAAGAGATGCATCTTAAATCCAAGGACATAAATAGATTGAAAGTGAAAAGATAGAAAAAGATATTCTATGCAAGCTGTAACCAAAACAAAGCAGGAGTGATCATACTAATAGATAAACCAGACTTTAAATGTAAAGATATTAGAAGAGACAAAGAAGGACATTGCATATTAATAACAAGGGCAATTCATCAATAGTAAATAGCACTCATAAATGTTTATTTGCCCAATCAAGGAGCTTCAAAATCCATGAAGTAAAAATTGAAAAAACTGAAGGGGGTTACAGGCATTTGAACAATAATAGTGGGAGACTTCAATACACCACTCTCCACTATAGACAGAAGATCAAGAAAATAGATAAGCTAAACGATGTAATACATCAGTTGGACCTAATAGACATACATAGATCATTGCACCCTAAATCACCAGCATATACATTCTTCTGTAGTGCACAGGAAATATTCTCCAGGATAGATCATATGTTGGGCCACAAAAAAGTGTTTATAAATTTAATAAGATTGAAATGATTCAAAGTACTTTCTCTGACCACAAAAGAATGAAGCTGGAAATTAATAATCACTGAAGAACCAGAGCGTTCAAGCATTTTTGGCAATTAACAACCCACACTTAAATAATCAGTGGGTCAAAGAAGAAATTGCTAGAGAAATTGGTAAGTATCTGGAGATGAATGATAATGGGAATATAACATATCAGAGCATATGGGATGCAGCAAGGCAGTGCTGTGAGGGAAATTTATTGCCATAAATGCCTATATTAAAAAACAAGAATAAGCAACAATCAAGGACTCAACTGCTTACCTGGAAAAATGAGAGAATGAACAGCAAACTAATCCAAGCAAACAGATAAAGAGAAATAATAAGATTAAAGCATAAATACTTGAACTAGAGAAAAAGCAATAGAAATAATCAACAAAACCAAAGTTGGTTCTTTGATAAAATCAGTAAAATTGATAGACCCCTTGCTAGACTCACAAAGGAAAAAAGAGAGGGGATGCAAATAAACAAATCAGAAATGAGACAGGGGTCATTAACATAGATTGTGAAGAAATTTAAAAAATCATAAGATGATAGTATGAACAGCTATATAGCAAAAAAAACAAGAAAACTTAAATGAAATGGACAAATTCCTAGAAACACATGAACTATCTATATTGACTTGAAAAGAAATAGAAGATCTCAACAAACCAATTACAAGTAAAGAGATTCAATCAATCAAAAATCTTCCCACAAAGAAAAGCCCAGGGCCAGACAGCTTCACAGGTGAATTTTATTAAACATTCCAAAAAGAACTAACACCAATCCTGCTCAAATTCTTCCAAAATATTGAGGAAAAAGGAATTCTACTGAGCTCGGTTTATGAAGCTAACATCACTCTAATTCCAAACCCAGTTAAAGATGCCACAAAAAAAGAAAACCACAGACCAATATCCATAATAAACATAGATGCAAAAATTCTCAACAAAATATTAGCAAGTCACATCCAATGATGCATTAAAACAATTATACATCATGAACAAATGGGGTTTATACAAAGAATGCAAGCATGGTTCAATGCAAGAAAATTAATCAACATAATGCAGCATATTAACAAATCTAAAGGGAAAACACACCATTATATCAAGTGATGCTGAAAAAACATTTGACAAAATTCAGCATCATTTCCTGATAAAAATACATCAAAAAGAATAGAAGAAAACTTCTTCAATATCATAAAGTGTATACATGAAAAACCCGTAGCCAGCATCATACTTAACAGTGAGAGATTGAAAGCATTCGCCCTAAGATTGGGAATGAGACAAGGTTGTCCATTGTCACCACTATTATTCAGTATTGTACTAGAAGTCCTAACTAGAGCAATTAGACAGGAGAAAGAAATAAAAGGTATCCAAGTAGGAAAGGAATTCATTATTTGCAGATGACATGATCCTATCCTTGGAAAACCCTAAGAAATCTATGATGAAACTACTTGAGCTAATAAATTCAGCAAAATGGCAGAACACAAGATTAGCGTACAGAAAACAGTTATGTTTCTATACACAAGTAATGACTTATCTGAGGAGACAATAAAGGGAAAAAATCAATTCAAAATAGCAACCAAAAGAATCAAGTATCTAGGAATAAGCCTAAGCTGAGAAGTCAAGGACTTATACACAGAAGACTATAAAACATTGCTAAAAGAAATAAAGAATGACCTAAATAGATGGAAAGACATTCCATGCTAAAGGATAAGAAGGTTAAATTTTGTTAAGATGTCAATTCTACCCAAATTGATCTACAGATTCAATGCAATATCAATCAAAATCCCAACAACCTACTTTGAAGACTTGGAAAAGCTATTTATCAAATTTATTTGGAAGGGAAAGAGACCTTAAATAGCTAGTTATCCTAGAAAAGAAGAGTAAAGTGGAAGAACTAGCACTTCCTGACTTTAAAGCTTACTATAAAGCCACAGTGGTCAAAAGAGCATGGTACTGGTACAAAGACAGCAGGGGAATTAAATCAAGAGTGCAGAAATAGACCACCAAATCTCTGGACAATTGATTTGCAATAAGACCCCCAAATCCACTGAACTGGGACTGAATAGTCTTTTCAATAAACGGGCATGGGAGAACTGGATACCAATAGTCAAAGAAAGAAAGAGGACCCCTACCTTACACCCTATACAAAAATTAATTCAAAATGGCTTAAAGACCTAAATATAACAGTCAGTACCATAAAACTTCTAGAAGAAGCATCTTCAAGATTTAGTAAATAGGAGGTAGCTTCTTAAACTTTACACCTAAAACACAAGCGGTGAAAGAAAACATAGAGAAATGGGAACTCCTTAAGATCAAGAGCTTCTGTCAAAAAGGTAAGGCAGCCACCAACTCAATAGGAGAAAATATTTGGAGACTACATGTCAGATAAAGGTTTGATATTCTGTGTACATAAAGAAATACAGCTCAACAACAAAAGAACAAACAACCCAATCATAAAATGGGCATAGTATATAAATAGATACTTTTTTGCAGAGCAAATACATATGGCTAAAAAACACATGGAGAGATGTTCATTTTCATTAGATATAAGGGAAATGTAAATCAAGACAACAATGAGATATCTCCTTACATCCATAGTAATGACTGCTATTAAACAAACAGAAAGCTATGAATGTTGAAGAGGATGAGGAAAAATTGGAGCACTTACTTTTGGTGGGAATGTATAATGCTGCAGCTATTGTGCAAAACGGTTTGGCGATTCCTCAAAATACTAAATATTGAGTTGCCCTATGACCTGGCAATACCAATACTCAGTGTATACCCAGAGGAGCTGAAAGCAGTGACACAAACAGACATTGTACATCAATGTTGATGGCAGCACTACTCACGATTGCCAAAAGATGGAAACCATCCAAGTGCCTATCAACAGGCAAGTGGATAAATAATATGTGGCATACACATAGGGTGGAATATTATGCAGAAGTAATACTAAATAAAGTCCCGGACCATATGTCAATGTGGATGAACCTTGAGGATATAATGCTGAGTGAAATGTCAGACAGAAAAGGCCAGATACTGTATGATTCCACTATTATGACTCTGGTAAAAGTAGTCTCAGAGGTTACACTGTAGAATATAGCAGATATAGAGGTACACAGAAGCTAGAGACAAGGGAAATGCAAGAGAACGGATAGAAATAGTGGTAGCTAATTTGTGGGGTAATAAGAAACATTGCTATATTGAAGGTGAATATGATTGAAAGTGGATGTATAGTGCCATGTATCCCACTGATTAAATCTAGAATTATAAATATATTCTTGCATGAACTATTTGAAAGGTTTACTATTTGGCAGAGTCAATAGTAGAGGGGTATGGGGAAAAACTAAAATTGCATGTTATGGCCAGTAGTAAACAGAAAGACATCAACAGCACCACGGCACTACCAGGGGCAATTAATTGGGGGGAGGGACAAGAGATAAGGGGTATTTTTATTTGATATATGGTGAGGCTGTTTTTGTCAGTACTTTGTCTCTATGGACCAATGAAAATTGTCTAAAATTGAGTGTCGCTGATTGTACAAACAAGTAAGGAAACTATAGGTCATGGTTGCTTTTTGGCATTATCCATGATGTCCAATAGATGGAGGGAGCCAAAGAGCACGACTGAAAAGCAGAATGGCATACTGTGATACATTTCTTTGAAGGAATATGGTGCAGTTACAAAAAGGAAGGATGCTGAGAGGCACTCAATGAACTGAATAAGCAATGTGTTGTGCAAAATAAGCCAGAAACAAAAGAACAAATATAATAAGGTATCTTTCAGAAAATACTTATAAGAAAATTAGAACATAGATTGTAAGCCCTTTTAACAGCCATAATTAAAGTTGTAAGTATATTTCTAGATTCTGAGACACTGAGCTATATGTATATCAGCTGCTATTTCCCTGGAACTTTGAGTAGTAACTCTGAAACCTAAGACCCCAAAATGGAGCACTGCAGCCCTAAAAGTTAGCATAAATATATGCAATAACAGTTAAAGTAACCAAAAAAAGAGATCAGTCCTCAATTAGAGATAAAAATGAGGCCAATCTGAGTATGGCCCTGGCACTGTGGGAACAACAATTCCATCCCGACCAAAAGGGGAAAAAGAAGTATAACTAATAAAGTATCAGTGGCTGAGAGAGTTCAAATAGAGTCAAGAGGCTACTCTGGAGGTCATTCTTATGCAAGTTAGACATTGCCACCTATCATAACTTGCCAAACCTTAACCAAAACCATTCCAGACATCCTAATGAGCACTTAGGGCAATGTATATGATTTTATAAAGGTCCCATGCACTAAGGTAACTTTCCAGAAGCCTACATCCAGATGGGTCTCCAGAACAGATAGGTTCTGAAATCTAGAGGGCCTAGCCTCTCCAGAACATCAGCTAGTTCCATCTCCCTGTCCCATATTATTGACAGTCCCTCCCAACATGAAAAAGTGAGAAAGGGCATAGCCCAAATTCCCCAAAAGACAGGGATAGAAAGATCAAAGGTGATGGTGGAGCTATACAGAGAAGGTAGGGTTTAACAAATGAATATGATTGCTGAATCATTAAATTGATATCTCTTTTAGTCTCCAGTATCTTAGAGTAGCTAGAAGTAAAAACCTATTGTGGAATTGTAACCCATACAAACACCGAAATCTGTTCTACAACTAATTGTTGTGCTGTGCTATGAAATTTATTGCTTTTTTGTATATATGTTATTTTTCACAAAAAAGAAAAAAAATCTGTTCCTTTTAACCTCCTATATTCTGGAGCAGCTAGAAGAAAAATATCTGAGATGATGGTATGGTAGCCCATGACAAACTCTGGGATCTGTTCTGTAACTACTTGTTGAAGAGTGCTTTGAAAACTATTGTTTTTTTCTTCTTTTGCTTTGTATATATGTTATGTTATACAATTTAAAAAGTTTTAAAAAAGTAATAACAATGCTATTTTAATTTTTTAAATTAAAAGAGTTAGGAAAAATAATGAGGCCAATCTGTCTGAGACCAAGGTACATCAGAATACAGGGTAAAAATGATAGTTCATGTAATCTAGGCCTTTACCTACCTTTTGAGACAAACGCAGAGAGATTTTATGGCTAGAACCTAAATGTTCTGTAATGCACAATCCAAATTAATGTATCTGAATAGCTCATTTAAAAAACCTAAATTCCTGGAGTCCAGAATGGGAGTAAGACCTTGTAATTCTGGATAGCTTAATGTAATACCTGGATACATCTGACTATGATGGACTGATAATTAAAAAGTACTTGTAGAGTCCCTTGAGGGCCTGAAGAAAAAAAGAATGGAACTAGTAAATGTTCCCATCTGAGAAATTTTTTGTACTTCTCAATCATTGGGGACCCCCAAGAAAATAAGCTAAGCCCTTGATTTTGAGGATTGCCCTTATGAAACTTATTTCTGTAGTGAGGGAGCTAAGACTACCTATAACAAGGCCTAAGAGTCATTTCCAGGAAACCTCTTTTGTTGCTCAGTTGTGGTCTTTCTCTCTCTAAGGCCAACTCTGCAAGGAAAATAATTACCCCCCCCCATGTGGGACATGACATTCAGAGTTTAAGTCTCCCTGACAACTTGGGTCATGATTCCCAGGGATGAGTCTGGCTGTGGCACTATGGGATTGACAATGCCTTCCAGACCAAAAAGGGGGAAAAAGTGTAATAAAATAATGCATCTGTGGCTAAGAGAACAAATAGAGTCAAGAGGATATTCTGGAGGCTACTCCTATGCGAATTTCAGTTAGATAGTGCTAATTGCCACGGTTTGCTACACCCCAATCAATATCATTGTTGTTAATTCTTAAGAACACCTAGAGCCCAGAACTGAGACTCTATAAGTTTCCTGCTCTAAGTTTGCTTTCCTGGAACCTATACTTTCAAGAGGGTTCCTAGGCCAGATAAATTCTGAAACCCAGAGGTACCAGCTTCTCTAAGATTATAACTAATTATATCCCCCTATCCTTTAGTGTTGACACTTCTCAACATTAAGAAGTCATAAGAAGTATTTCCTAAAGTTCCATATAAATTGATAGAAGAACAAAGGAGAAGGAGAAGTTATAACAAAGAAAATAGTATTTAACAAATTAGTATGACTGCTGAATCATTACATTGTTATTTCTTCTAGTCTCCAGTGTTTTTCAGCAGCTAAAGGGAAAAATCTGAAATAGTGAAATGGTAAACTATAACAAACTCTGAAATCTGTTCTGTAACTACTTGTTGAAGTATACTTTGAGAATTCTTGCTTTTTATTTCTTTTCTTTTTATATATGTTATATTTCACAATAAAAAACATTCTTAAAAACTTATTCATGATATAGTTGACAGAGTAACTGATTAAGTTTTAATGAAAATTAATAGGATTCTCACAGAAACTATGTTTGACCATATAACAAAATGAGTGATAAAAAGAATATATATGGATATGTATGATTTTGTGTACAGAAAAAGTTTAACCTAATTCCAACTAGCTGTCAACTTCAAGCATGAAAAGAAAACCACAGATTTAGTCACAAAAATAAGTTCATTGTTACTATGTACACACTCATTCTGCTCTTATTCCTTTCTGCAGCATAAATCTTGAAAACATTTTTGTGCTTTTCCTAAAGTACTGCAAGATCTTCAGGCATCAATAGAGTAACTATATATGCTAAGGCAAAAAAGGGGAAAACAAAAAATTTGTTTTTATATTGCTGAATAACCTCAATCTATGCAAAAATTTCATTAATCACAAACCCATACATTGAGCATTATACTTAATTAATGCCTAGGAACTCTGTACTCATATATCAACATATATCATATGTCATATAACAGATATCATCAAACATAGTTTGGACACTTGAAAATAATTTAACCAAAATAGGATGTCCACAGATATTCAGAAATAAATCTCAAGCTATCAAGAATCAGAATCACTCAGAGAAATATTTAAAAGCTATCATCAGTTATCATCTTGGAAGTGAAAGTAATGGAAAAAAAGGAAACCAAAAGCACTATGGGAATAAAGTTGGCAACAATTAAAATTAGCAGAAGATACCTTTGACTCTTCCAACTTGGTCTTGGCTAGACATTGAAATTTGATAAATTTATAGCTTATTTATGTGATTCCAACTTAGCTCTATACTTAAGAATAGTTATAAAAGAATGAGTCTAAGAGTTCTTCAGGGCACTGCTTCTAATTTGACTCCTAAGTGACCTTTTAAAGACATTACATTTGCAAAAATGCAGTTATGCCACACCTCCTGCATTCCTGGGACAGTAATATGATGATTCAGTTGGAAGGCAACTGTTGTATTTCCTTTAAGCCATGCCTATGTTTCCATTTAATTTGCCACCCAAGTGGTAGAAGTACGGCCATCATTGCGGTCTACAGAATACTGTATATTAATACATTTATGAAAACTGCAAAGATGAGAAAGAAGAATCAGTTCTGAAGGTAAAATGACAATGATCATCTCAGTTTTGCCAATAGTTCATTTGTTTATAAAAGAACATCTACCTGACTCTATATTGGGAGATAAAAGCAAAAACATAAACAGCAACAACAAAAAGAACAAATACAAAATTTTGAGCTACAGTAAAATCGTAGTTGGAGATTGGCTTAAAAGCAGCTGTTAAACCACTAGAGTAGTTAATAAAATAATTCTTTTTTTTAAAGGGTATGAGGCATCAAATAAAGCAGAAGGAATAGTCAAAAGGGAAAATGTCAAGACAGAGGATTTTGAAAAGGAACAAAGTTCATACTGTGAGATTTGTCTGAAAAGAAATTGTTGGTGACCAAAAGACCCTTTTACTAGTGTCTGAAAGGACTAGATTCTAGTTGGACAAAGTGGGTGAGAAAAGAATGGGCCAAGTTAGAGGAGGCAAGGAAATGGGAAATTCCCTGCATGTCATGTTGAAAGGATTTTGGCCAATCCAGCAAAGACAAAATGTGTATTGAAGACAAATTTTTTTATTAGATAAACATATATATTTTATTCCCATACAATTGACACAGTCTTTAGTCTAGTTCTGAGTACAAACTAATTGGCTGATTGATTGATGGGAGGTAAAGGGACAGATCTGAAGAGATTTAAGGTGCAACGTTAGAGGATGCAGTGGAGTGGGGGAAATCCAAGGATAAAGGAAGGGCAGTAGCTTGTTCAAATTGTGTTTGGAGATGATATGATCTACAGCTTCATTCAAACCCTAGATATTTCCTTGCAGTCCATAAATCAAACCACTTACTTTCCCATCCTTTGGCACTGAAGAAAAATTGGTTATGTTTCAACCACATTTTCTCTCCCCAAACTGTTTCTTACTATTTCTTTCCTAGAGCTAGTCAAATATAACACTTATGAGTCTAAAAGGAAAATGGCAGCATTTCTACCTAGTTTTTTAACAAAGTTTGGGAGATATACATTAACTCAGGAAAAAACGCATTTTACACTAGAGAGATGGGAATTCCATGACCTCATGATGGTAATACAGGAAATTATTTTCTATCATAAAGAAGAGACTAAATCTGATACTGACTGTTTTTAAAAGTTATAAAGATCATCCATTTTTGTCTAAATTCTAATAATAAAGCATTTAATATTTGATTAAGTAATAGAAAATAGAGGCTTAATTTTGGCAATTTTCACAGTTCAGAAAGTATGGACACAATTAAAAAATTATTCCTCTCTTATATCCATTGGGATTCTCCACTTTCAACAGATGGCTAGATCCCATGTGCATTAG
Organism: Myrmecophaga tridactyla; assembly: GCA_004026745.1. NCBI lineage: Eukaryota > Metazoa > Chordata > Mammalia > Pilosa > Myrmecophagidae > Myrmecophaga > Myrmecophaga tridactyla. The sequence goes on from PVIY010040420.1 coordinate 18,892, forward strand.
TCACATATGTTCAGTTAGTCTGGGAAGATTATGTCACTGTGGTACATACAACATTTTTTGAAAATCTTTGTCTTAATTCAAAAATTATCTTCATAACTAATAAAAGTTGTAGGGATTTTCTTTCAGTTCCAACTTAACTATACTTATGGCTTTTCTAATAAAATATATATTTGTCATCCTAAAAATGAACCATTGTAAAATGAAATAATTATTTGTAATTTTAATAAAAAGTTACTAAGACATCCAGTCATTATGAGTACAATTAAAGACCGCTTTTGCATCAGTTAACACAAGATCTTCAAAAGTATTAAACTCATTGAATTTATTTAAATAAATAAATTTCAATAAGCTCAGACCTTTTCATTTGAATTGTAAGGTCTTAATTTAGTCTACAAATATTAATTCACAGGACTCTAGGACTGAAAAGTCATGAGTGATCAAATAATACAATCCCTTGCCTTCAGAAGTCTATGTTTAAACCACTTCAAGAAATTTGAGAATTGACCTCAAGGGGAGGCAATTTCATAAACTTCTGATGTTTAACAATTTTCTCTGTCAGAAAAGTATATTTTACATGAGGCCAAAATATAAGCCTCAAGTTAAAGGACTTCAATGGGAATGATAAGTTCCTTACTGAGTCAAGTATCTATATCACAGACAATACTAGTAACTGCTTTACTGCATTTTTTCTTGTATTGCTCCAGAATGCAGCACTTCAGACACAGAACTGGAGGCTTCCCCATAGTGTGCCAGAGAGGAATCAGTCAGTTCTGAATATGTATTTATAATGGGATGATTATACAGTTCTCCTCCAAACTGAGATATATTTGAGAATTAAGTGGTTGCAGGTACTACCTTGATGGGACTCTGGGTTTCTCCTGAATATTTCATTAGATTTGGCAATAAACTGATTATTCCATTTGAATGTATATCTAGTGCTATTACTGTCAATCTTCACCACCGCTCCTCCAAAAGATAATGTAAGTGGTCGTTCAAACAAATTTTAACTGTTCCTCTTGTTCTTGGAATTAAGCATGAAAACAAGGACTATTTCCTCCTAACTTGTATTTACTAAATGGTTCTGCTTGTGTTTTACATATTTCATGAGTGTGATTATTGTTAGATTTAGTGAGAATTAATAAGATCTTAAGTTCTGAAATCCTACAATATAATTTTCTCCCAGCTAGAGCTATTCCATTTGCCTAAACTAATACTAATACTTCAAGAATAAACCAGCTTAGATGTTGGCAAAAAAAAGTTAAAATGTCACCCAAGATTGCTTCATGATACTAGTAACACTCATTGAGAGAATCTGTCTTAGTGGGTAGAATGCCCAGCAATCTGAAGCTGCTTTTTATGTAACTGGTGGCACATCTATCCTTGAATTATTTCAGCATAAGAATCCATATAACAGTAACTGAAGGCTTTTAAACATCAGAGTTAACCATGTGGCAAATAGGTGTGTTGCTGGCCAATTGTGAGTGATTTGCAGGACTAAAAACACATTATATAACAACCCTTTCATACGTTCACATATCTATTGAATGCCCATTATGTGCTAGGTACCATGCATGTGGATACTGGGCATATATTGGTTGACAAGGTATATAAGGCCCCTGATCTCATGGAGGTTACATTCTATGAGGAGAAACAGACAAATATTTAAACAGAATCATTCAGTTACTAATAATTGCGATGGATAAAATGAAACCTCACATGGGATAAAGAGTGATGAGAGAAAATATTTCAAATGGACCAGTTTATGGAGTCATAATTTGAGGTTAGAAAGATACTTTAAAGGTATAACAATATCAGCAGGCATTTGTTGGCTATATTCAATCACAATGAAAAAAATATACAGTTATTTTTTCCTGGTGAGTTAAGCAAATGAGAAACATTACTGATAAGACCAGTTCAACATGTGTTCAAATTTTTTCTGTTAGTTTGATTTTAATCTTGGAAAACTAGGGGAAAAAACAGCTCCTTATCTTTTGCTAAGATTCTTAAATTTCAATATGGCTGAAACTGAAATGTGGTCACCCTTACATCTACAACGCTACAGTCTCAGAGACAGGCAACTCCCCCCTTCTCATATCATTAGGTTAAGAGATCACAACCATTTGGCAATATAGCAGTCCCTTCTAATTGCAGAGATTTCAGGCTGAGTAATGAAAAGCAAAAAGTTCAATTGGTTGCCCAGATGTATTTATTGCCAAATAACTGGGTACTTGGATACATCTGGACAGCCGAATGAACTCTTAACTCCTCATCTCTCCAATGGTTCTTCATTTCACAGCTTCAATATCTCCTATATAATAGGAAGAGAAACAAACAACAAAACTATTTCAGAGTTGAAGAGTCAGTCTGCTCCTGGTTCTGCTGTCCCATCTGAAAAAAACAACTCCTCCAGTTGCTCTATAGCTTATTATTATAAAACAGATATAAATCTTGAAATTCCATCAATACTTATAAATAACATGTTAATAATGTGAAATCAAAATATAAAATGAATACAGATCATTGAGTCAGAATCAAAATAACAGGGTTGTATAATTCTTTCCAGTATCCCTCATTACCCCAAAGGTGTGCTATATGAGGTATAGTGTAAAGGATACATGGTTGGGAGGTAGGAGATGTGGACTCAAGTCCTGACTCTATCACGTAGTTGACTAAAACTCTTTGGACCTCAGTTTTTTCATTCATGACTTTTGTGATTATGATTGAAGACTGTATGCCTTCTGGCTCTGAAATCCTTCAATTCCTTTTATTCCTATTTCAGCTTATCATCTGAGAAATCTCTGTAAATGTTTGACAGCATCCTAATTTAAAAAGAAGATGTTATAACCAATTAAACGTAAACCATGACATTTATCCAGAGAAATCCTTTTGATTTAAAAGGAGTGTGAAAGTGATTTTTAACATGAGTATACTCATAATACAGCCACATATCCCATAAGTTTATGTGCACTTATTCTGTCCCATCTTTTTCTACTTCCTTAAATGAATCCTAAATACTTGTCTCATTCTCAAAAAGCTAGAAGAGTGCATATACTCATGAAAATTATAACCCCAAATTTTCGACATTTCTGACTTTAAAAACCTCGTGCCTAGAATACTTTTCAGAAAAATGAAGTTTAAGAGAGGTTCTAGTTTCCTAGGCTGCTTAAAGCAGATACCATAAAATGGGTTGACTTTTAACAGTGGGAATTTATTTGCTTTTACAAGCTTATAGTTTTGAGGCTGAGAAAAATGTCCAAATCAAGGCATCAACAGGCGATGCTTTTTCCCCAAAGACTGGCTGCCAGTGATCCAGGACTGCTCTGTCGCATGGCAAGGCACATGGTGGCATCTGCTGATCTATCCCTTCTCTTCCCAGTTTAGTTGTTTACAACTTCTTGCTTCCGTGTTTTTCTCTCTCTTTGTCTGAATTTCATTCT
>PVIY010040421.1:0-22381 GCA_004026745.1 Myrmecophaga tridactyla
CCACACCTGGCTCCAAATCAGAAGTGGGGTGCCCAAGAGCATTTTGCAGGAGACCTTGGTTGCCCTAACTGGCCATGTTTGAATGCTTCCCTGCAGGTCAACTTCTGGCATTCCGACCTGTGCAACATGAGTAACAGGACTTCTGGGCAAATGGGGTGCCATTTATGACTCCTGAATCCTCACTGGAATTCTACAGCCCCGAGGCTTGCTGGTAATGGCTCCAGTGGGGCATTCTGGTCCTCCTGTGCAGTGGGACCTGCTTCCCAGATGGCTCATGGCACTTGGAAAGTGGGATGGTTTGCTGTAGGTTCCCTGGTCTTTCTAGCACCATCTTGAATTCTCTTTGCTTACATCATGATGAGTCAAACTCCAACTACTGATGCTTTTGAGAGGCCCAAAGGGGACCTGCTGGCAGTGATTTGGGGTACAACGGTGGTGATGGTGGGCAGGAAAGGACCAAGGTGTGAAATGAAGGCAGATTGTAGGCTCCTTTCCTCCACTGGATGGCTGCATGGTGACTTAGTCGGCCAGGCCAATATGAAAATCGTCCCACCATGGATTGGCTTAAGCAATGGTAATTTTTTGGCTCATGGCTTTGAGGCCAGGAGAAGTCCAAAATGGAGGTGTTAGCAAGGTGATGCCTTCTCCTTGAAGACTGTCACATCTGGTGCAGGCTGCCAGTGGCCCTTGGGTTCCTTGCTGCATGTCACATGGCATGTCCTCGCCTTTCTCTTCTGGCTGCTCCCTGTGGTTTTCTCTCACAATGTCTGAATCTCTTCTGCTTATAAAGGATGCCAGTTTTCTGGATTAAGAGCCACCCTCAATCCATTGGGCCACCTTAGAGAGGTACTGTCTCTAGAAGGGACTCTCACCACAGGATGGGAATTAAGACAAAGAATGTGCCTGAAGCCATTCAGCCCCCCACAGTGGGGGACATCCAGATCAGTGTCCTGTGGCCTCTTCAGAGGTGGCAACTACAGTACACCCTGCCTGTGACTGAGTGTAATGGGGGGTGCTCAGCCACTTCTGGGTGTGGCTGTATCTTCTCTTCCTTTCTGGTCCCCCTGAAAGGTCCATTACATAGGAATGAACTAATGTGAACCTTATGTGCCTTGCCACTACAGACTTCTATTGAGCTCCTACTGTATGCCAGGTGGTGGGCACATGGCAGTTCCTATTGGCAGGGAGGAGCTTATGTCCTATTGTGGGGAGTCCACCAAAGAAGTAAAGGGGGATGTCAGAGACTGAAAATGCTTTTGCTTTACATGTGTCACTTTTTAAGAATATAATTTTAAACTTGAGAGAAAAGTACATGTAACTCCCATGAGCCCTTTACTGAGATTTGCCAGTCTGTTCTGTTTTGTTCCATCTGCTCTATCATTACCTGCCACCTCTTTCTTTGTGTCTTTTTTTCTGAACCATTTGAGACTAAGTTCGAGATACTGTGCTTTATGTCTTTACATGTTTTCTAAAACCTAGGACGTTTTATTATATAGCCACATTACAGTGATCAAAAAATCAGGAAATTTAATGTAAGTATAATACTATTATCTAATCCAGTGCTTTCCAATAAAAAGAATGCAAGCCACATGTGTATTTTTTATATTTTTTTAGCTGTCACATTAAAAAAAAAGAAACCAGCAAAATAAATTTTCAAAATATATTTTATTTGACCCAGTATATCTAAAATATTATCATTTCAGTATGTCATCAATATAAAGTATTATTAAAGAGCTATTTTAAATAGTTTTTTCCACATTAAGTCTTAGAAGTCTGGAGTGTATTTCGTACAGCACCTGTCGATATGGACCAGCCCCTTTCGAGGGCTCAGTAGCCTCCTGTGGCTTGTGGTTGCTCCATCAGTCAGTGCAGTGACCCGCACTCCACATTACAATTCACAAGCCTGTTTGCAGAGTGCAGCAGGGTGAAGGGGTGGGGGGCATCTTGGTCACCCAGGGCTGCTGTAACAAAGCCCGCAGCCTGGCTTACAGCCACAGAAATTGGTCACCTCTCGGGTCTGGAGGCCAGAAGTCTGAAAACAGGGTGTCAGCAGGACCCTGCTCCCTAAGCCTGTAGGGGAGACTCCTCTCTGCCTTCCAGTTTCTCGGGGATGCCGACCTTCCTTGATCCTCTTGGCAGTGGCTACATCACTCCCATATCTGCCTCTTCCTTGTCCTGGTGCATCTGTTTGTCTCTGTCTCTTCTCATCGTCTCAGAACATCCATTGTATTGGATTAAGGGCCACCCTACTCCAATAGGACCTCATCTTAATTTAACTCATTCCATCTGTACCAACCCTATTTCCAAATAAGGCCATACTATGAGGTGCTCTGGGTGAGAAGATCCTTTTGGGGGCAAGTTCAGCCCACCCTGGAGATGCATAAAGTGAGGGTGAGGCAGGAGGATGGTTCTACTGCTGCCTGAGGATGTGACAGCTGCACCAAGACCTGCTGGGAGAACTGAAGTCTGACATGCAAGGCTGGGAGAGAAGAAATTCTAGTAGCAGGTGCAAAGGCCCTGAGGCAGGAATGAGCATGTCTGAGGAGCAGCGTGGAGGCCCATGGGATGAAGTAAAGTGGGTGAGGGGGTGAGCCAAGGAGGGGCTGGACCCCAAAGGCCCTTGTGGACATTGGCCCTTATGTTAGGATTGCCTAGAGGCGACCGGAGAGGGTTTTGTTGTTTTTAATGTAATACTGCTTTTATTTTTTTATTTTATGTGGCAACATGAATAACATAAAATTTTCCATTTTAACCATTTTTAAGTGTGCAATTCAGTGGAATTAGTTGCATCTACAACATTGTGCTGCCATCACCACCATCCATTACTGAGACTTTCCCATCACCCCAAACAGAAACCATCCCCATTAAACAGTGACCCCGATCCCCTCTGACCCAGCCCCTGATAATCTCTAACCTCCTTTCTGTCTCTAGGTAGTTCATAGATGTGGACTCAACATGGTATCAGCCCTTTTGTGTCTGGTTGCTCTCCTCAGCATCATGTTTTCGGGGTCCACCACAGTGTGGCCTGTGCCAGCACCTCCCTCCTTTTCAGGGCTGAGGTGCACTCCACCACGTGGAGAGTGCACCTCTTCTTTCTCGGTCATCAGCCAAGGGACCCTTGGGCTGTGTCCACCTGCCACCTGTTGTGATTGGTGTGATTTCAGGGCTTCACACCTGGGGAAGTGCTGTGTTCCATCCTGTGCTGAAGAGGCTGTGAGATGGGGAGGTAGAGTGGAGGCAGAGAGCCCAGGTGGAGGCTGTTGTAGTTTCGGGGGTGAGAGATGCCATGGCTTATAGCTGGGTGCTGCCATGCAGGTGGGGCACAATGGGCTGATTTGGGCCACGCTCAGCGGCCCCTGGTTCTGGGTGGGTCCCTCAACTGCTGTCTCCCCTGAAGGTCCATGAAGCTCATCTACAAGGAGTCAGGGATGTTTGAAAGTATCCCCACCTATCACTTTGTGACCCCCAGCACCTTATTTTCCAACGGGTCCATCTACCTACTGAATGAAGGCTTCTGCCCATGCATGGAGTCCAGAGTCCAGAATGTCAACACCTGCTGGTTCAGTATGTGTCACCCCTCCCCCACCCCTCCTGCAGGTTCAGTGCATGTTGCCCCTTCCCCATCAGACAGAGAGCAGGAGGGTGTATCTCAACGAGGGGGTTATCTGCCAGTCTCTAGCCTCTGAACTCTTGATAAGCCCATAAAGCTGGAGATAACGAGGGCAGCAGAAAATTTGAAGAAAAAAAAAGTCCAATGTGTTAATTGCTGCCATAATAAATCCCTACTAATTCAGTAGTTTGAAACAGCACAGATGTATGCTCCAACAGGTCTCACTGAGCTGAAATCAAGGGGTGGGCAGGACTGCATCCTCTGGAGGCCCTAGGGGAGTATGCCCTTCCTTACCTTTTCCAGCTTTTCGGGGATCCCCACATTTCTTGGCTTGCAGCTCCTTCCTCCAACTTCAAAGCCAGCAACTTTGCATCTCTCTGTTGCTACTTCTGTCCTCCCATCTCCTCTAACTCACCCCTCTCTCCTTGTGATTTCATTGGGCCCACACAGCTAATTGAGGATGCTTGCCCTATTTTAAAGTCAGCTGATTTGCAACCTCAATTCCCTCTTGCCATGTAACCTAACATTCACAGATTCCGGGATTGGGACCAGCACATCTTTGGAGGTGGGGGGCATTATTGTGCCCACCATGCTGCAGTAGGTGGCTTGAGAGTGAGGCTTGGTGGGAAGGTACCTCACCCCACCCTGGGACAGACAGTGTCCATGGTCCAACTTGTTTTGCAAAATCCTCTTGGTCAGCGGATGGGGCTTCCTGGTGGGGGATGACAGTTGAAGCTGGAAAGGTCACCTCTGGCATTGTCTGTGTCTTTTGCTTTCGTGCCAGTCCCCAAGATGCCTTCGCCTCATTGCTCAGCTCAGACACTTGGGCATTAGCCTATCCCCTGCCCTCACCCCATCAGCTGGCAATCAGCAGGCCCCACAGCACCATTTCCTGAGTCAGTCCTGTGTCCTCCCTTCCTCCCATCCTGCTGCCACCTCCTGGACCAAGCTGCCATGGTCTGGTACCCAGTGCTCCAGCCCCCTCCCTGTCAATCTCCCTGTTACCTGGTTGCCACCCACAGTTCTCCCCCAGACTATTCAGTTTGTTACTTCTGGTCCCATGTGGCACTTTAAATTGAAGCTGATTTAAATGATGTACAATGAAGAATGCAATTCATCAGCTGCATCAGACCCATTTCAAATCCTCATTAGCCATGCGTGCCCAGTGGCTAGACTACTGGGCAGTGCAGGGGACTCTTTCCATCATCTAAAGTTTTGTTGGGCAGGGTCCTCTCTGGAGGAGGAGTTTTCAAAACTCATATTGTCACCCCAGGCTTTTCTTAAAATGTCTAAGGGCTCCCTTTACATCTATAGGGAAGCCTGAACTCCCTACCTTGGCCTTGAGCCTGCCAGCCACTCTAAAATCATTTCTTCCCATGCCCCCCACTCACTCCCCTTCAGCTCCTCTGCCTTCTCCCTGATTCTAGAGTATATCAAGTTCAGTCCCATCTCAGAGCCTTTAGGTCAGCTTTCTCCTCCTGCCTCAAGACCCCTTTCCTCAGATGTCCTGGCAGATCATTTTCTCATCTTCTTTTATTCTCAGCTCAGATGTCACCTCCTCTAAGAAACTGGCTCTGATTTTCTGGCATTATCTTTTCACCACTCATCTGAGGTCCTTGGGCCTGGTAGGAGCCCCTCCTCACTCCTTGTCGTGTGCCTGTTTGGGGAACAAACAAACAAATGTAGTCACAGAAAACCATGCAGAACGTGATACCTTGTTCTGAAGTCTGAAACAAGTATGGCTCCATGATACATTGTTTAGAGCCATGGTTCTCAAAGTGGGGTTCCTGGGCCAGCAGCTGCAGCAACTCTGCAGATAAAACACATTCTCAGACTCCAGCCCAGTGCCCAAGCAGCCATGTACCCTTGTGGCATTCTGAGCACACTCAGGCCTGACAACCCCTGGTGTGTCACCCCAGACATACTCCTGTCAGGACAACTTGACAGACAAGAGCATGGGCAGAGATGAAAATCAGGGAGAAAGCAGTGGCACAGGTGGGTGCCTCACAAGCCATCTGCTTGTTCTTGTATTGAGGAATCGCACCACAAGTGTCCAAAATATTATTAACCAATTAATTAATTTGAAAAGAAATGAGTGAATATATAAACATAGAAAAGAAACCCAACAAGTCCCAAGATGATGCGGGATGCAGCCTCGCCCACCTGCGGTCATTATGGAGCCAACGCTGGCTCCTCCTGCTGTATCTAGGTGTGTTCATTGAAAGGAGGGAGGGGGTCCCACTGACTCCCACAAATAAGCCCTGACCTCTGCCGCCTGGTGGACATTCCTTCCCCACAGGCCTCTAGAAGTGTCCAGCTTTTCTCACCCACCCACCCCCAGCTCCAGAAATGAGGAATACTTGCTACAATTTGTTGAGTTAAACCTAAGCACCGGCAGCCACTCTGGGGGTCTTGGTGTCCCATTTTACAGATGAGGAAACTGAGGCTCAGAGAGATTGAGTGACTGCCCCAAGGTCACACAGTTAAAGGAGCCAGGATGTGATCCCTCCCTTTGAGCTGAGAGACCAGTTAGGGCTGTATTCACGGCTCCCTGTAGGTGAGGATGTGACAAGCAAGCAGGCCCATGCAGCAGCTTTTAGCTTTTCATAATGTCCTTTCTCCCAGGTTAGGCTGCCTGGACAGGCAGTACTAATTGAAGCTCAGTCTGGGCCAAAGGATGTCGCAGTGGCTGTGGCACAGCAGGGCCGGAGGTGGGGGTGGGGGAGGGAGTGGCAGTCTTGGCAGCCATGACAAATAGAAAACAGACTGTGTTTCCCTCTGTTTCCACCCCCAGCAGGGAAGGGGATGCACTGGAACCCAATTACCCACTTACAATGGATGCTCTGTTGTGGGGTGGAGGCAAGGTCAGGGGCAGGCCAGGTGCAGAGTCCCAGGCACAGCCAGGTGGCTGGGCCCCGACTGACCTAACTTTCTCCTGCCTCTGCTGCCAGGCCCCGAGTGCCACCCCTCCCACTTCACAAGGACCCAGCACCACTTTGCAGAGCTGGGTTTTGCTCTCCAAGTAGGCTGGAAGTTCTCATTGTCTCAGACTAAAAACCATAGATCCTCTTCTGAGTGTTCCACATGCTGGACAAGGTTTGTTACTCATCCTTTCTTTCTCTCTCTCTCTCCCCCCACCCTCCCTCTTTCCCTTCCTCTCTTTCTTTCTTTTTCTCTCTGTCTTTCATTCGTTCATTCTTTTGTTCTTTCTTGCCTTCCATCTATCATCTACCTCCGTCCATCTGTCTACCATGTATCTGTCTATCAATCAGTCATCTTGTCAATGACCTGGGAATGTTTAGGAAGCCAAGCAGCTTGGCTCCCACTGAGATTCATTCATTCACTCACTGTTTGTTGAGCACCTACTATGTGTACGTACAAAGGATATGTTCATTCATTTGCCAGCTACTTGCAGAGCACCTACTGTGAGCTGTGGCTACATCCATTCCTTTGCCACATATCTGTGGAGCACCTGCTGTGCGCTGGGGCCAGGGATGCCATGGCCAACAAGACAGATGTGGTTTCTGCCTTCACACATCTTATGGTCTTGGGTGGAGCAGACACTTAACACCAATTCAAATTGATAGACGGTTATGGCCCACCATCTGTATGCAGGCTTCTCTGACTTTTGGAGGGCAGGATTGGAGACAGCTGATGGTCGGTGTGGGCAGCAGGGTTATGAATCAGAACAGGTCAAGATTAGAATGCTGCCTCCATCATGGATTGAGTTTGGGATTTTGAGAGACAGACTTCCCTTCCAGCATCCTCCATTTACTCCTCTGTAAAATGGGTGCTAGTGAGACCCAGAAAAGAGGCTTTCAGGGGATAGCTGTTGCTTTTGACAGCTCAGCATTTTTCCTCCTTTGGCAACAGCACCTGGGGCTTGCGTGGGGGTATCCTCTCTGCACCTACAGTTCAGCTGTGGCTTCCCCAGCCAGGGAATGGGTTGCTGAACTAAAAGCTGGTGGGTCCAGAGGCAGCAAACATACTTTGTAGCCAGCAGGATAGGAAATACTTTAGCCATTTTGGGACATGTGGGACATGAGGGCTCTTTTGCATTTTCTTCTTTGTATTTATGATCCTTTAACAATGTCAAACCATTTTTAGCTTGCAGGCTGTACAAAAGCAGGCTGAAGGCTGGATTTGGCCAATAGGCCTTAGTTTGAAGACCCCTGGATTAGGTCATAATTAGGGGGACTGAACCCATTTTCTTTCTCTCCTTCCCTTCCCTTCCTTTTCCTTTCCTTGTTCCCCCCCCCCTTTCTATTTTCTCTTCCTCCCTCCTCCTCCTCCTTTCTTTCCTTCTCTCTCTCTCCTGGAACAAATCCCTTATTTCTCCAAACCAAGAAAATATCCTAGAAATCCAAACACTTTGGTGTCAAAACAAATGCAAAAATGGCCCTCTTCTCCTTTGCCTTTCATTTCTCTCCTTGGCACTAATCACAGTTTGTAGTTACACATTTATTTAGTTGACTGTGTGCTCCCTGGAGAAGGAAAGCTGGGTGGGGGTGGGGGTCCGGGTCTCCTGGCAATCTGGGGCTGATGTCAGCAGCTGCAGGAATGCTGGGCTGTGTGAGCAGAACTGGAGGGAGGGGCAGGCACCCAGCTGCAGCCCCGCTGCATGGGCCAGCTCACCGCATTGTCCTGAGCACTGTGCCAGAGTGGGGGTAAGCAAATCGTCCTGGAAGTGTGCAAGTGGAAGCTAGCTGCCACTGGGGCTAGCTTGCAATGTGGTTCAACCCCCAAAGGAAGATCTTTCCTTGGCCAGAGGAAGCACGCAGCAGACTGGCCTACTTGGAAACACCAGGGTATAATTTTCTGGGATCCAGAGCTGGCTGCTTTAGCACAGGAGAGCTGCTAGGACTGGCCCTGTGCTCTTGCTTACACTTGTCAGGCAGAGACAGAGGGAGATGTGGGTGCTGACGTTCTTTAGGAGCCCAGCTCCCTGGGAAACCCTCAGCTTGGGGTATCCTCTTGGCCTGGACTTTTTTTTTTTTTTTTTGCATGGGCAGGCATGAGAACCTGGGTCTCCAGCATGGCAGGTGAAAAGTCTGCCTGCTGAGCCACCATTGCCCACCCGTGGCCTATACTTACATAACCTGACTCACCCAGTGACCTCCTCTGACAGCCCCTCTTGCCCACACACCCACTGTCTGAGCTGGGGGAAACCCCAGGTTACAAAAGCCATAAATGAGCTCAAGGGGGGCTTAGGGGCCAGGCAGAACTTGGCTCCTCCCCACCTCTGGGGAGCCCAGCCAGGGGGGAGAATTGGGGCTGCTCCCCTGTCACTTTCTGTGGGTTTGGCCACCTTACCTGTCATCTGCAATTGTCCTCGTGACTCACCCAGCCTAAGCACCCTGTCTGCTCTTGAGGGGTCACCCGCAGTGGCAGGTGAGGGCTCATCGTAGGCTCAGTTCCCAGCCTGGGAACCACGGCAGCTGCCCGGGCTGCACATTGACCCAGCGTTTAGGGTCAAGTCCTTCTGATGGGCAGGTGCCTGGGCCACAGAGGTGGTCAGCTGTTCTGACACCCCCCACCTGTGCCCCTTTGGCCAGGTGAGCTCAGCCATGGCCAGCGCTTTAAGTCTCCCCACCCCATCTCAGTCACATACCTTGTTGGAGCTCCCCTCAAGAGGAGAGGCTCAGATGCACATTTGCTGAGGTGGGGGCCATTATTATCCCCATTTCACAAAAGAGAAACTGAGGAACAAAAGGGCTAAGTGTCCAAGGACACAGAGCTGGGCTGCACAGTCATTTATTTACACACTCATGTGTCCATTCGATGATGCACTGAGCCCTGGTCCAGTATTGGGGGTCAGAGGTGGAGGAGGCAGCCCCCAATTCACTGAATATGGGTGACTCGGCTAAAGTCCGGGTCTGAGAAATTTCCTTGAGGACAGTAAACCCTGCGAGGGCAGGGCTGTCTGTTCCCAGCTCCCAGCTCAGTGCAGCTCGGTACTTCAGCAGCCAGCTTCTGCAGACAGCACTGCCTGGGGCCAAATTGTGGTTCTGCCACTTAACTGCTGTGCCTCCATTTCCCCACCTCATAGGATTTTGGTGAAGATTAGGTAAATTATACTATGATGGGACAGGGCCTGGTACATCCTAAGTGACAGATGAGTGTCATTAATTATTGTAGTTAACACTTGTTGAAATAAATGAATGTAAAGTGACATTTCTGCCCAGGCTTTTATCCTCAGGGGTAGAGAGTAGCCAGGCAAAGTGAAGACAGTGTGGAGAACAGTGTTCCAGGTAGAAGGAACAGCCTATGCAAAAGCCTGCAATGTTATTGCATCTAAATGTATGAAGAGCTGAGTGTGGAGCACAGGACAGAACTGGCTAAGGCTGAGGCCTGCCCTTTGGTGTTTGCAGAGAGTAAATCCAACCCTTCAAGGGAAGGTTGGAAAGGAATGGGCTGGCATGTCCAGGAGGGTGCAGAAGAGGGACAGGGAACCTTGGATGCCATTTATCAGCACAAAAATTACAGGGACCTTGGTGATGAAAATGATAACTTGGGTCTAGGGGCCAAGGCATGGGCATGTAGGTATTCCTAGGAGATTATTCTTTTCCCAGCTCCTCCTCTATTAGTCTGAGCCCTGAGGCTGGAGAAATTGAAGAGTCTACCTTCCTGGTTGTGCACACGGGCCTGCAGTGACTCTCATTTAGGAGCGAAGAAATGATTCAGATAAATTTATCAGCAGAGGCTGCAGCTGCTGCCCTGGGATTAATTTGGAAAGTGCTGGCTCAGGATGGTGGAGCTGCTGACCGACCAAGAAGCACAGGCCTTCTGTGCACTTTTGGGCAAGGTCACTCTTGGAGCCTCACTCTGAGGAAGCACTACTCCCAGAGGGGAAGGGATGAACCTGCAGTGCACCCCTGGGAAATTATGCTGAGGCTTTTCTCTGCCCCCTTGTACTAGTGACAACTGGAAAGAAAGCCTGTGGAGGGTGCTTAGTCAGTTATTTAACCAGCAAATTGTTACTCAATCAACAAGCATTTTCTTGGCACCTCCTAAGTGCCAGGTGCTGTGCTAACTGCTGATACAATGTTAAATAAAGTATTGACCCAACCTTAAAAGAATTTCAGCTGAATATGAGCAAGACTTGCAAGCTGGTCATTACTCATTGTGGAATTCTTATGGATTAGGAGCTGTATCGACAGGCTCTTTTGTAAGTGGTAAAACAAAACAACCACAACAAAAATCCTCAAACTAGCACAGATAAAAAAGGAAATTTTATGGTCAGCATGTAATTGACAAGTTAAAGCCACAGCTTCAGGTACAGGTCAATCCAGGGACTCCAAACATTTGCCAGGATTTAGTTTCTTTCCATCTCAGCACCCTGCCTTCCATGGATTTAATCAGTGTGACAGCAGCATAATGGATGCCCCCCAAATGTCCATGTTCTGAAACCTGGGAACCTGCGACTGTTAGGTTCTGTGGCAAAAGGGATTTTGTGGATGCAGTTAAGTTACAGATCTTGAGATGGGAAGGTTACACTGGGGTGATGTGGTCACAGGGGTCCTTAGAAGTGAAAGAGGCAGCCAGAGGAGATGTGGTGGTGGGAGTGATGTCCTCACTGGTAAGGACCAGAGCCCAGGAACGTGGATGGCATCCATAAGCTGGAAAAGAAAAGGAAGTAGCTCCTACTCCAGCACCTCCAGGAAGGATCCCAGTCCTGCTCACACCCACATTTTATCCAGGCAGGCTCCTTTTGGACTTCTGACCTCCAGGACTGCTAGACAATGGATGTGTGTCATTTTTGCTCACATCTCCTTTGTCTCCAGTCTAGTGGGAGCACATGGGTTGTTTTGTGCAGACACCTCCTGCACAGGTCCTGGCAGTCACTGATTGGCTCCCTCAAGTGACCCGCTCAAGGGCTTCTATGCTGCACCCCTCGTTGGCAGTCCAGTCCAGTCCCGAGATCCTTGCATGATGGAACTGCTCAGAGTGGGGCAGCCTCTGGAGTTTGTTTTCTCAGTGTTTTTGCTTTATCAGGGCATCAAGTGATTTCCAGCTCAGCACATGGGTGGGGGGAAGGGCGCTTAGCTTGGAGGGTCCTTTGTACTCTGACCCTTGCCTCTGTCTCATAAAATGATGGCTTTATCCCCCCAGTGCAGATTCCAGCCACCCAATACCCCTCCCTTCTCCTTCTGGGGAAGTCTGTAGGGAGAGGGGGAGGAAATAAATTCAGACTTTGTTCAGTGTATCAGTTATGAAAAGATTTGGCTATAATAGAAAGCTTAAGAGTTGATTAAATAAAAATAGTAGCTACTTTTCTGTAGCTATAAAAAGTCTAGAGGCAGGTGGGCAGTTGAAGGCTGCCAGTTTCAGGGACTGAGTTGCCGCCTATAATTTTGCACTACCATCCTTGGTGTGGCTTGTGAGCTTGTCTCTTGATTATAAGATGGCTGCTGTGGCTCCAGCCATCGTGTAGGCAGGCAGGGAAGGAGGCGAAAGGGGTAAGAGCAGAAGGGCATCTTCCAGGTGAGTCTGGCTCCTTTAAAAGTTTTCCAGGGGGAAATAATCCAAATAGTCTTCAATATGTGGATGGATAATCTATGGTACATGAATACAATGAAATATCACTCAGCAGTAAATACAAATCAAATAGTGATATATGCAACATCCCTGATAAATTTCAAATGCCTTCTGCTGAGTGAAAGAAGCCAGACTGAAAAGACTGCTGTATGGTTTTATTTATATGATATTCTGGAAAAGGTAAGCTTGAGGGACAGTAAAGAATTCAGTGGGGGAGAGGTTGACTACAAAGGGGCACGGAGTGGTTTTATGGGGCACTAGCACTGTTCTTTTCCTCGATTGTGGTGTTAGTATACAATGCTACGTATTTGGCAACACTTATAGAATATTCTTTAAGATGCTTAGAAGGGTTGGGCAGGCCATGGTGGCTCAGGGGCTCCTGCCTCTGGGATTCCCAGAAAAATCCTTTCTCTGCACAGCAGTCAGGGGGATGCTTCTCAGATGGAAACCTGACCATGTCCCCTCACCCTGCTCCAGACCCTCCCATGGCTCCCCTGTACTCTTTAGATAATAACAGAATCTCTCCCCGATCTGATCCATAGGCCTGTGCTGACAGTCGAGCACATGCAAGCACCCCACTCGTATTCATACACACCCTCAGGGGTGGGGGTGGGGGGTCCACCCGGCCCCCTCCCCAACATGTTGGGTTTCTCTTCCTGTTCCTTGAATCCCCCTGGTTTGTCCCTACCTCAGGACCTTTGCACTCATTATTCCTTCTACTTGGAACCATCTTCCCCTAAATCCTTGTCTCACTGTCTCCTTCCCATCCAGTTTTTCAGCTCAAACGTCAGCTACTCAGAGAGACTTTCTCTCATCTCTTGGGCAGAGGAATCAAACATACCCAGGCTTTATTTTCAGAGTAGCATTGCATATTGTCTAAAATTACTGTTGTTTTTTCTTTTATATTGTCTGTCTTCCCTGGAGCTTGGTCCCTACCATGTTCTTGGAACTGAGAGAAATGCCAGGCTCATGGCCAGCCCTTTCTCCATCCTGGCTGAACGAATGAGGGTGATTACACAACATAAGCCTCTCACATGATGTCCTTGCCTGCAACTAAGGCACAGTCACCAACCGTGACTCCATCACACAAGCCCATCTCTGTGCCCCCAGGCCCAGAGAAGGGGGTGAGGCCAGCATTCATTTATGCCTGTTCCAAGCTGACCTTTCTCTGCAGAGCTGAATTCTGGAATTGCTGAGATGTTTCCCACAGAGAAGTGAAAAAACAAAACAGTTTTGCCAGAGAGTGGGAGAGAGAGAGAACGTGAGCTGTGCAAAGGCCAGAGGCTGCCTGGGGCTGGGGCCCAGCCTGCACCAAGGAGGATTTGAGCTGCCACAAGCCTCAAACTTCCCCTGCAGTCCAGAAGTTTCTGGGGGTGAGGCATGGGGAGAGGAGGCCAGGGGGAATGTCTCCCTTTAGGGAAAGGTCTCATATGACTCACCCTTTGCCTGCAGCTGTGCCCCCTGCCCTCCCCCAGGCTCTCGTGGGGCCTGGAGGGACATTTGAGACCTAAGTCCTGGTGACTGCAATGAGGGTTCCAAAGAGGCATCTCTTTCCTGCTGGATTTGGATCTGGACCTGGGAGATGGCAGCCATTTTGCCACCATGAGCCATCATCCTCCACCATGGAGGAGAGGAGGGGTTAGAGGAAGAGAAAGAAATCCAGGCCTGGTACATTATCTAAATCCCTGGATCCAGTTATGCCTGAAGTTGAACCTGTTTCTGGAGTTTTAGTTACTTGAACCAGTAAACCTCCCCCCTCCCTTTTTTTTTGTTTTTGTTTTTGTTTAACTCAGTGTGATTTGCACAGGCCTGTGAGAAGGATTCCTGACATTATCTGTTGTGTGTTTTGTTTTGTTTTTTTTGAGCAAGCTGCAGTTCTGGTTCTGGCATTCTCAGGGATTGTTTTTAATTCAGCTAGAATGCTGAGTGAGTGGCAGATGTGGAGAGTACTGAACATCTCCTGCCTGTGCTCTTTTGGTCAGCATCATCTTTGCACAGAGCCAGGATGGGAGGGGTTGCCCCCTGACTGGGTGCAGCTGCGACCACACACCCCATTCACAACCTGCCTGGTGTCAGGTGCCCTGGGGAGTCTGTCCTGGCCCTCCCACAGGTTTCCCCAGCCCCTCAGACAGAACAGGAAGGCATACCTGGACGAGACCCTGCAGTCAGGTTGCCTGGCCTCAAAACCAGCCCCTGCACCTTCCCAGCCATGGGGCCTCGACCATGTTACTTTTTCCTCATTGGTGAAATGGGCATTTTATTTATTCTTTTTAAATGGGCATTTTAACAGCAGTCTGCTTTGGCAGTTGAGAGGATTAAGTGGGAATAGAAGAAAAAGGCTTACTAGTAAGTTCTCAGTCAGCATTCGCTGTGTTAGCTTTCCTGAGCTACATAACCTCTCTGGGCCTAGACTCCTTATACAAGCTGGGAGTAATGATGATACTTGCTTCATGAGTGGCTGTGAAGGGTGGATTCTTATCTGCAGACCTCTTAGCACTGCACCCGGTGCAGGGTTGCTGCCACCTAAGCAGTTCCGTGTGGCCTCTTCTCATGCCAGCACAGGTCCTTAGAATTTCCCATCTGATGGATTCTCCATGATTTCACCTACAAGGTACAAACTCCAGTGCCTGCAGGGCCAGGCAGGGCAGACAAGTGAGTGCTGCATCTGCAGGGGATGGTTCCTGGGAGAGGTGGGGCCTATGGTAAACCAGAACTCTAGTGGGACTGGTCTCCACTTACTGTAGTGGATATGGGCTTCTTGCCAGATCTTCCGGATTTTCCTCTTGGGTTTTCTTTTCCCCCTCAGTTGTGAATTGTAGCATGCATTAACACCATCCCTGTTTTCCTGAGGCATGGACAGGTATGCTGCTTGCTCAAGATCACCTGGAGAAGCCAGGATTTGAATCCCAGAAGGCCTGGCTTCAGAGTCTGCAGGACTAACTGAGACACTGTGCCAGGCCACCTCCTTCCCAGCACCCCAAACCTTCACTGTGTCTTTCTCCTTTTAGACTGGCCTTTGGAGAATAAGACCCTTTAACCCATGCCTGGGCTGGGGCAGGGCAAGTGGGTAAACGCAGAGCAAACCTGTTGCCACTCTTTCCTCCTGTGCCTGGGCCAGACATCAATAATTGAGTTTTGCATATTCTTCAGAGGAGCCCACAGGCCTCATCAGAGCTTCCTGGGCAGCCTCTGCTCAGTCAGCAGGGTGGGCAGGTAGGATGGACCATTTGCCCTTTTTGTTCTAAGGGACCCTGGGGTTTTACTCACAGTGCTTTCAAATGCATAAGTTGCTTCTCCTGTTCCTCCCAGTATCAACGGGGCCCAACTGTTTGTGGAAGAGACACCTGTCTGTGCACCTAAAAGAGGACACCCATTTGTTTTCCTGGTCACGCATGTGCTCTGTGGCTTAAGATGAGCTCTAACCTCTAAGTGCCCCCAATTCCTCATCAGCAAAAGGGGCATTTGCAGCCCCTGCTTCACAGGGTCCATATCAGGGTAAATGAGAAATGACCATGTGTACCTTGCACACTGACCACCTCGATTCTCAGCCACACAGGCCTCCCCAACACGGTCTTTCCAGGAGGGAGAGACTCTCCCAGCAGGACAGAATTACAGTATCATGTGACATGAGTGAAAACTGTTGGACAGAAGCAAGTTACAGGAGTCCTGCCCATGCCCGAGAGGAGGAGATCCCCAAGGAAGTGAAAGCAAGGGGAGGTGGGTCCTGGGGCCACCTCAGAGTCTGTCTGCCACACACAATGTCCAGCTGGGCTTTTATTTACTCTCAGTGGTTGCTCAACCCACAATAAAAGTAAACATTTCTGTGGTGCTTAGTGTGAACTGGGCAGGGTTCTAAGGACGTTGTATGAATTAACTCTTAGAATCTGTATCAATCAGGAAAGGCTAGGTTCTGCTGCAGTAACAAGTGATCCTGAAATCCCAGCTTACCAACAACAACAAAAATTTCTCTCTTCTGCATGGTGGGCCAGCATGGGGAATCTCTTTCTTGCACATGGAGCTGCTGGCATTTGAAGTGAAGTGGCTGAAGTGAATCACAGCAAACTGTGTTCAGGCTCATAAAGCAACATGTAGCACTTCCATTAACACTTTATGGGCAGAAGTGAGTCACATGATCATGCTGAAATCCAAGGGGTGGGGAAGTGCAGTCCTACCAGTGCTGGGGCAGAGACCTGGAAAGCGAGCAGGGGACTCAGGGAACATGACCGACACCTGTGCCTCCTCCTCACCAGCTGTGCTGCAGAGCAGCTGCAGCTGCTACCTCCATTTTGCAAAGGAGAAAGCCAAGGTCCCGAGAGGTTGGGTAATTTGTTCTAGGACATACAGCTTTGAAGCAGGTAGCCCGGGTCATCATCTGATGTCCTCAAGGAAAAGGTCACAGTTCTCATTCATGCCATGTCTGCTTTTATCACCTTCCCCAGGACACAGGCACACATGCACGTGCCCAGTGGGGTGATGATTTGGAGCTTGTGAGGCTTTGGGAGCCCCTGCCAACCCCCCCACCACATTCCTTCTGTAGCTCTGCTGAGATCACAGAGATTTCCTGTTACCTCGTAACAATTTATGGCAAATCCAATGTCCCTGCCTCTGTGTGAGCTCATCCGAATACCCTCTATTATCTAAGCCTCGTACCAGACAATACATCCTCAGAAGGCCCTGGGATCATCTTGGGGTGATTTATGGCATCAGCTTCCCTGTGGGTGGAGGCCGACCCAGTTGGAGGCTCGCCTGGCTCAGGAGGGATGACTGAGAAAGATCTGGTTGGTTTATTTTATCCCCAGTGGAGAGCCAGCCTGAGGAGTGAAGATTTGCAGAAACTTAACCTAGACAGTGCATTACATTTC
Organism: Myrmecophaga tridactyla; assembly: GCA_004026745.1. Classification (NCBI taxonomy): domain Eukaryota; kingdom Metazoa; phylum Chordata; class Mammalia; order Pilosa; family Myrmecophagidae; genus Myrmecophaga; species Myrmecophaga tridactyla. The sequence goes on from PVIY010040421.1 coordinate 17,011, forward strand.
CTGCTGCTGTGTCCTTGGAGAAAAACCCAGCTGGGCGACAGATGGTTCACGGGTGCTCAAACTTAACTTGTTTCAGACTGACCTCAGACCTTCACCTCCCGCTACCTCCCCCTCTCTGACAATGGCAGTTCCATCTTCTGGTTACCGGGCTGAAAGCCTTGGAACTTAGCCCTGATGCCTGCTTGTCAGTCATGCCCCACAAGCAGTTAACTGGGAGATCCTATTGTTTTCATCTTCAAATTTTATCCAGGATCTGGTACCTTTTCATGGCCTCCACTGCCTCCACTCAGGGTCCAGCCTTCATCTTGTTTGCTTGGACTGCTGCAGTAACCTCCTCCCCTGTCTCCATGCTTCTGACCCAGTCCCTGCCTTCCTCCACAGCAGCCAGAGGGAGCCTGTTAAAACCCAAGTCAGATCACGTCACTCCCTTGCTCAGAAGGCCCCCATGGCTTCCACTTCACCTGGAGCAAAAGTCAGAGACCTCGCTGTGGCCTCAAAGCACCCCCATCTCCTCTGGCCCCCGTACCTTCTCTGTGCTCACCTCCCACCATGGATCCATTCAGCCCTCTGTGTTGGCCTCTTTGCTATTCTTCAAATTTTCCCAGCACATTGCAGCCTCCAGACCTTTGCACTAGCTGTTCTGTGTGCCCCAGGTACTGCCCGACTCATTTCCTCACCTTTCTCAGGAAAATGACCTCTTCTCAGCAAGGCCGTCCTTCCAGCTCTATTTGTCAATGTACTTGCAGGTATTCCCTGCCCTTTCCTGCTTTGTTTTCTGTCTGGAGCAATGATCAGTAGCTGACATAGTTTACATACATGTATTGTCATGTGTATCCCTCTGTTACTTAAATGCTAGCTCCCTGGGAGCAAGGATTCTGTCTGTCATACTCACTGCTGTATACCTAGTACCTAGGATGGTGCCTGGTACTTAGTAGATGCTCATTAAACATTTGCCCGAATACATGTATTCACGTGTGCACTATGCACATGCTCTGTACCAAGTCCCATGGAGTCTCTGGGGTTACTGCAACATGCAAACCCAATGCCAGACCTAACAGTGGGGTCAGGAGAAGACAGACATGCTGGGATCAAAGAAGTTGAGGGAGGGGCTGCAGAGGGATCCAGGGCCCAGACTCTGGGCTGAGACAAGCCTGCGCTCGAATCCTGCCTCTCCAACAGCCATGGGCCCAGGTGATGCTGGACCTGTGGCCTGACCTCTCTGGGCCTCTGTGTCCTAGTCTACAGAACATGGGTGGCTGTGATGGTCTCCTCATGGGAGTGCTCTGGTCAGAAGTAGAAGTCCCACCGCCACTGATTTGTAAAAGCAGAAACATCTAAGAGTCACTTTAAATTGCACTGGACTTGTTGACAAGATGTTCGGCCCCTTTACTACCTAAGTCAACATCAGTTAGTTTGGAGCCTGCCACAGTCTTTTCTGTTTTGGAGGTGATGTCATCTCAGTTTAAAGTTTCAGGCCTTGTCCCAGGCCCTTTGAGCTGGAGGGCTCTGATTACTGTGCCCACAGAGCCAGCGGCCACAGCGATGAGGGTTGATGCTCATAGGATCTCATCTACACTGGTGTCCCCCCCCCAAATCCCTTCCCATGCTCCTGGAGTCCAGCCTCCCTTACTTCTGCAAGCATCTCTGCACAGGGCCTTTGCACTTACTGAGCCTCTGCCCTGCCCTCCTCTCATCACATGACCATTGACATGCATCTTTCAAATTTCAGCGCCAACATCTTCTCCTTGGAGAAGCTTTTCCTCCCTCCAAAGCCAGCTGGGAGTCTCCATTATAGGTGCCCATAGCACAAGTGCCTCCTGTTTGGAGCACTTCTCACGTGACATTCACATGCATGACACCTTTCATGCCTCCCTCCCCTCTTCTCTGTCTGGCAATTCTTCATCCTTCCTCTTTTCCATGCTCTTTTTGGTTCCTTCTGCTATAGAGGAGGACTTCATTTCCCTGCCCTCTGACTTTTGCTTTAATTGATAGAATGAGGCAGAAGTGATCACATTCCAGCTCTGAGCTAAGGTCTTGAGAGCTTTTTGCTCCCCTGCCATTGCCCTGAGAAGAACAAGCTGAGCTAGGCCACTGGTCCCAGAGGGAGGGTAAGACCTGTGGAGCTGAACCACTCATTGAGCTGTTCTAGTTGTACCCCACAACCTCCCCACACCCCACCCCCTACCTCCCCACTGGCCCAGCTGACCTGCAGTGACATGCTGAGTCCAGCTGAGGGCAGCCGAGTCTACCAGGCAGGCCAGCCTAGACCAGCCAGTCCCTAACCAACCCCCAGATGCATCAGCTAAAATAACTCCTGTTGTTTTATGCCACTGCAGTGCTGTGGTCGATTATGACACAGCATACAGTGGGTGTTTAATAAGTGTTTGCCCTTAAGGCCAGAGGTCAAGGAGAGGCATCCAAATAAAGCTGACAGCACTGTTCCGGCATGAAGCAGGTGCTCAATGCCCACATACTCCTCTGCCCACTTCCTTCTCTCCAGGGTGGCTGCAGTGGGTCACAGGTCAATGTTTGGGACTGCTTGGCAAACATCACACTGTCCACACTTTACTTTTATGACAAGACGCCCCTGTCCACCAGCCACCACGTCAGCCGGTGCTCAGCCACACAGGGCCTGGACACTTTCCTCCTGCTCTGCTCTGCAGAGACTTGTTCCCAGGTCATGAGGAAAACCAGAGCTTACAAGGAAGCCTTTTCATGCCCCAGCCAAGGGTGGCTGCCTTGTGTTTCTGCAAGACACCGGATTTATCTCTTTATCCAACTCAGCTCCTGCTATTTACTATAAATAATCAAATAAGATCTGCTCCCATTCTACCCTTCCAACCACCCCCTTTTTACATGCAAAAGCCATAATTATTTCCACTCAGGGTCCCTGTCACAAGTCCATTGCAAAGGAGGTACAGTTAGCACTGGCTGGGGATCCAATATTTTGTGTTTGTACACAGTGATTATTTTAGCAAAGAGAGTGGAAAGTTAAACCTGGAGGTGTTCTCGTTTTCCAGCCACCCAGGAAGCACCCTTCCCCACCCTGCCCCAGGGCGGCCCTTTAATTCCCGATCCTCTTCTGTCTGGGTGGCTCTTGGCCCAGTGTCTTCCAGACAACCAGCCCTGGCTGTACTCCAGGTGAGGTAGGAGTGGCTGTGCTCCAGGAGGCCAGGCACGTGTGGCAGGGACAAGGGCTGGGAATGTCTCTCAGGCCTGCTGGTTCCTGGCAGTTCCTGGCCACTAGCTCTTAAACCAGTTTTTCCACAGGCTCCTGAAAGTTTTGGTGGCCTAGGAACAGGCCTCTTCATTCAAACGGCCAGGCCAAAGCTGCAGAATGTTGATATCTGTCTAATCTAGGTGTTCATATATATGCACTAGACTCTGTCCCTATCTACCCCCTTTGTGTGATTGAAATAATTTGTAATTTAGAAGGCATTGAGAAAGTGAGTTTGGAAGAGTGCTGATGTGATGATTGCTAGAGTCTAGTGTGCTAAATGAAGTTTATTTGTTTGTTTGTTTTTCCCAAGGTAAGGAACACTTGAAATGGAGAAGGATTTAAGTCAAGATGGTTGTACATACATGCACTCAGAATATACAAGCACCACCTCTGTGATAAATGCTAGGGGATTTGGTAACATCCTCCCAAAATCTTCACAACCAAAATGAGACCACTTTGGAGCCTGCCCCACATCCCTTGGAAACCTATCATTTGCTCAGATACTTTGCTGCCATTATGAATTAGCTGTGAGTGGCAGAGAATCCAAAATATTTGGGGGTGGGTGGGTGGGGTTAAATAAAGTAGAAGTCTACTTATCACAGGAAAACAAAATCCGGAGGGAGTCAGGGCTTTCACCTCATGACCCAAAATGGCTGCTCCAGTTCCAGCCACCACATCTGAATTCAAGCCAGCAGGAAGGAAAAAAGCTCTGTGCATGATGACTGTGCATCCTCCATTTAATGGTGCTTTTCAGATATTACACATATCTCTTCCACTTATATCTCAGTGGGCTGGGTTTGGCCTAAGGGCCCTTCTTTGCCAACCCTGATTTAATTGTGTGGATTCTGGAATGAGACAGCTTTTGTTCAAATTGATTTACTAGTTTCTATGACTTTGGGCAATTAATCTTTCTGTGCTTCAGTTTCCTGCCCTATAAAATAAAGAAGCTGGGTCATTCCAGGTCCCAGCAGGAAGCACAATTTCCCTTGGCTGATTCCAGTGAAAAGTATATATTGAAAGGAGTCTTCACAGAGGCTGAGCAGGGTGAGGGGTGCAGCAGCACGGGGCTGCCAACAGCAGGAGCAGTCCCCGCTGCTGGGGCAAAGGGCAAAGGCTTTACTAGGGCCCTGTGAGACTCAGAACCACAGAAGGGTCCCTGCTGACAGCCGTACTCCCAGACTGAGGAGCCATGGCCAGAACTAAGCAGGCGAGAGGGTGCTGGAGGAATGGGCACCCTGATTCCTCTCTCCTCCCGCCCCCAGTCCTGCCCGTACCACCCATCAGCTGAGGCCAACCAGAGGCAGAAGGCAGAGGATGGCCAAGAGACAGATTGTAGGATCAGCCTCCTGGCACACAGAACCTGCTGGGAACAGGCATGAGGGCAAGTGGAGAATGCCCAGCACCAGTGCTGATAATAGCAGGACAATTGGGAGTTTAAGAATACATGTGTCCATGCAAGTCAAAACCACAGTGAGGTGCCACTTCACACCCTCTAGGATGAGTCTAATCAAGAAGTGAGATGATGCTAAGTGTTGGCAAAGATGCAGAGAAATCAGAAGCCCCACGCACTGCTGTTGGGAATGCAAAATGGTGCAGCTGCTGCAGAAGACAATCTGCTAGTTCCTCAGACCATTAGACACCGAGATACCATCTGGCCCTGCAATTCCACTCCTAGGTGTGTCCCCAGCAGGACTGAAAACCTACACTCACACAAACACGTGCTCACCATTGTTCATAGCAGAATTATTTGCAGTAGCCAAAAGGTGGAAACAACACAATGTCCATCATCAATGAATGGACAAACCAAATGTGCTTTATCCAGACAGGGAATATTATGCAGCCATAAAAAGAGAAAAGGAACAAAGCTCTGATGCATGTGACAACGTGGGTGAACCTTGAAGACATTGTGATAAATAAAAGAAGCCAGACACAAAGAACATATCCCATGTGAGTCCCTTCACACAGAAGTCCAGAATGGGCCCTCTACAGAGACAGAGTGAGTTAGGCTTTGCCAAGGATTGGGGAGTGGGAGCCTGTGGGTGACAGGGGTACAGATTTTCTTTTAGAGCTGATCAAGATGTCCTGACATTGACAGTGGTGATGGTGGCATGGATCTGTGAAAATATCCAAAGGGCACTGAGTTGCACTGTT
>PVIY010040422.1:6205-22488 GCA_004026745.1 Myrmecophaga tridactyla
TTTCCATTTCTTCTTTTTGTTCATTCCTTGCCTTCTTCATATCCTCCCTCAATTCATTGATTTGGTTTTTGATGAGGTTTTCCATGTCTGTTCGTATATTCTGAATTAATTGTTTCAGCTCCTGTATCTCATTTGAACTATTGGTTTGTTCCTTTGACTGGGCCATATCTTCAATTTTCCTGGTGTGATTTGTTATTTTCTGCTGGTGTCTAGACATTTAATTACCTTAACTAGTTTATTCTAGAGATTGCTTTCACTTCTCTTACCTACGGTTTTCTTGCTAGATGAATTTGTTGTCTATCTGTTCTTTGACCTTCAGTTAAGCTTTTTCTGGCCCTCTAGCTTAGGTTTTGTTTAACAGAGGAGAATTTTTCAGTTCTTGTTTCTTGCCCTGCTTGTATGGTGCCTTCCCCCCCCTTAGGAGGGTCTATGTAGATATTATGGACTCCAGCCGAGTTTTCCTGGACTAAACTGACCTCCAATCAGGGGGAAGGAGTCACTTGCGTCAGTTTTCCCTGAGGGTGAGGCCTCTTGGGTTAAAAGACCTTCCTGTGAAGTCTCTGGGCTCTGTTTTTCTTATCCTGCCCAGTATGTGGCGCTTGTCTGCCTGTGGGTCCCAAGAGCAAGAGATGTTGTGGCACCTTTAACTTTGGAAGACTCTCCCTGCTAGGTGGGGGTGGTGGAGACAGAGGAGAGGTTGTAGGGTGGTTTTAATGGCTTCAAATTGCCAAGCCCTGGGATCTGAATTCCTTGAGGGAGGGATTCCACCTAAGTTGGGCTTCACCCCTCCCCTGGGGAAGGCACAGGTGGGAGACAGCCCTGAAAGCAGTCCGTTTCTGCCTATGCCTGGGGCAGTTGCAGCCCAAGAAGTCCCACTGTTGAATCCAGAGGCAGTCAATCCTCCTTAGAAACACAGCCACAAAACCTCTGTTTCCTCCCCTTTCCTCTTTTTCTGGTAGCCCAAAGAGCAACCTCCACCTTGACCAGGTTCACCTGAGCTGGGGGCCTATTTTTAGTAGTCAGAATTTGTTAATTAATTCCATAATATGCGTTTAATTTTGCTCAGTCCGTGCTACTGGTAAATTTCTTTTCCTTTCCCTTCTGGGAAGCAGCCTATGTGGGAGGGTCACTGGCCAACCCAGCTTGGGGAACTCATGGTTCTGGGGAGGCTCACAGCCAGTCCAGCTGGTCCAGACTGGGATACGCTGTGTGTCTGGTCACTGACGTGGCTCCAGGAGCTGTTCTGTACTGTTTATGGTTATTTAGTAGTTGTTCTGGAGGGTGAACAAAAATGCAGACATTGCTAAGTCACCATCTTGGCCACATCTTTTTCTTAAGATTTTCCCAATGCTAACCTTTATACCAACCCTACACCCAACTGTAACCCTAAACCTAACTCTGACCCCAACCTTAAAGCTAACATTAACCCTAGCCCCAACCCTAACCCCATCCCTAACCCCAACCGTAACCCCAACCCAACATCAACTCTAAACCCAACCCTATCCTTTATATCATTCCTATACCCAACCGCATCCCTAAACTTACCCTAACCTCAACCCTTACCTTAACCCTAACCCCAACACTGAGCCTAGCCTTAAAATAATTTGTTTCAGAAACTGAGTAATGTATTTGGTCTACACATGTCCATACATATTTTTAACGTAGAACAGCTTTGTCCAACTAATCTCACTTAATTCTAGCTGTGAATGGGTTGTGAGAACTGAGTGACATACTGGCCCCATTCATTTTTATGTATGCCTTGCATGAACACTAGCATTTTCACAGAAAACTCAACAATTGCTATGCAAGTCCCTTATCTAATACTGTTTTGAAGACTAAGAGACTTAATGGATCCATTCACTTCCATGCACTTTCTGGACTGAAAGTACTTTATTCAGAGAACACTATCCTTAACCTAAACCTAACACTGTTAGTTTTGTTCCCATCCCAGTTTTCACGATGCCATTTCCTTCTAACCAATGCCCTCACTTTAATAGCAGACAGTTTAGATTTCAGTTTAATTTGTAAATTTGCTGCTCTAACAGTGAGACTCTGATACTGATTTTCAGATATCTCAAGTTTGTAGCTATAGGAAAAAAGATTTTCCTTCAGGGAATGCTTAGAAACTTTTATATCTTTCATATGACATTTAAGCTGAATATTTGAGGACATCAGCCCATACCCTTGTTTTATAACAGAATGCAGCATATCTAGGAAAAACCAGTCATAATCACTATAACTTTTTAAGTCCACAAAACGCTGTTAAAGTGTTAAAAACACTCTCATCCAGAGCCTTACTTCATATAAACACACAATTAGCAGAATCAAATGGTGATGTTTTGTGTATCTCTATTGCCAATGCACACTAAGAACTGTCAGTTCCATCTGGATTATTGGAAAACGAGTCATCAGTGCCTATGAATCTAACTAGAGTAGAAGGTCAATTGTAAAAAGCCCATTTTTGAGATTCTATTTCTCAAGCATCACTCCTCATACCAAGCTAAATTTATCAGGGTTCTCTAGAGAAAGAGAACCAATGGAAATTATCTGTAAATGTGAGATTTATAAAAGTGTTTCACACAATTATGTGGACATAAGGGTCCAAAACCTGTAGAGTAGGCTGTGAGTTGGCAGCTCCAACGAAGTCCTCATCAAATACCTCAGGAGAGGCTGGCTGGGTGAAGAGGAAACATAGAATCTCTCTTTTGAATTCTCTTAAACGCCTTCAGGTGATTAAATTATTAGTCACTAAGCTTAATTGAACATCATAAGTATGTGGAACCTTGAGTAGGACATGGCATTTTGTTGGTTTGTCCAGAGTGATGCCCCAATAAATCCCAAAATGATTTGAACAGTGAATAAAAAAGTGTTTGCAAAATCCCCTTCAGGGAATGGTGAGAAAGGGGAAAAATTGAACTTCCCCAAGTTGACTTCTTGATATTCTCACAAGCAGTGTGGACAACCAAAGATATAGGCTGAGCCCCCAGTTTTGGGGTTTGTTCATATGAAAATTAACCCCACAAAGGATAGGTCAAGTCTACTTAAAATTAAGCCTAAGAGTCACCCCCAAGAGAACCTCTTTTGTTGCTCAGATGTGGCTTCTCTCTCCAGCCAACACAGCAAGCAAACTTACAACCCTCCCACTGTCTATGTGGGACATGATTCCTAGGGGTGTGGACCTCCCTGGCAACATGGGACAGAAATCCTAGAATGAGCTGAGACTCAGTATCAAGGGAATGAGAAAACCCTTAGAGTGAGCTGAGACTCAGTATCAAGGGATTGAGAAAATCTTCTTGACCAAAGGGGGGAAGAGTGAAATGAGACAAAATAAGGTGTCAATGGCTGAGAGATTCCAAACAGAATCCAGACGTTATCCTGGAGGCTATTCTTATGCGTTAAATGGAAATCATCTTGCTAGGCAAGATGTAACGGAGAGGCTGGAGAGAACTGCCTGAAAATGTAGAGCTGCGTTCCAGGAGCCATATTTCTTGAAGATGATTGTATAATGACAGAGATTTCACAATGTGACTGTGTGATTGTGAAAACCATGTGTCTGATGCTCCTTTTATCTACCTTATCAACAGATGAATAAAACATATGGAATAAAAATAAATAATGGGGGGAACAAATGTAAAAATATATTTAGATTGAAAATGCTAGTGATCAATGAAAGGGAGGGGTAAGGGGTATGGTATATATGAATTTTTTAAAATTTCTTTTTCTGAATAGACACAAATGTTCCAAGAAAGGATCATGATGATGAATATGCAACTATGTGATGATATTGTGAATTGCTGATTAATGTAGAACAGAATGTTCAAAAGTTAAGAATGTTTGCATTTGTTTGGTGTTTTGGTATTTTACAAAAAAATTAAAAATTAAAAAAATTATTGGTCATTTATCACAGACGACATTCCCCTCTGCCAACTGCAGATGTAATCAGACATGGTTGCAGCCAAGTGCTCAAGATTTAAGTCCATGAAATGTCATCACAACAACAGATAAACCAGTGCTTGCTTCATGAGACAGTTGGGCACCACCACCTGGCCAAGCTGACACATGAACCTAGCCATCACAAGTATATTTGACTATGCTAGTATACTAGGTATAATAGGTTATACTACATATATACCTGTTTATATTTATATCACTAGGTATATGATTGTTTATGTTTGTAGCCATATTATTTTATTATATATTGGCATTATTCCATCAGATGGACACAGCCCAAAAGTCCATCAGTGGGTGAGTGGAGAAATAAACTATGGAGTATACACATGATGGAATATTACACAGATGTAAGATGGAATAAAGCCATGACACATGAAATAACATGGACGAACCTTCAGGACCTTATGATGAATGAAAGACGCCAGGAAAAAAAAGACAGATATGTATGGTCCTACTATTATAAACTATCTATAATGAGCCAACCCTGAGAATTAAACCTGAGAAAACAGGTTTTCAGGAGAGAGAAAGAAGGTACATTTGAGGCATTTGATGCTGATGTTTTACTCTACTTTTATAAGGTAGATAAAAGACTATAAGATTCAGAATTCAATACTGTTTGATGAGGTAGCATGATATTGAAATTATAATGAACAAAGCTGTGAGTATGTTTGAAAGAGGAAGGCTAGGTACATGTATGACAACAGAAGGAAAGAGAGCATAAAAACTGAGACTGAAAAACTTAGCAAAGCCTAGCATGGGCAATTATGGTGATTATATTGAGAAATATAAGACAGTTTTTATATGGGAGGAACAAATTAATGTCACCATTGCACGTGTTAAATATGGGATGGTATTTGGAAGAAGCACAATTAATGCAAACTAGACTCTACAGTTAAAGGGAACATGGTAATATTCTTTCACAAATTGTAACATTTGTAACAAAGGTAATATACCAAAACTAATCAAGAAAATAAAAATTGGTTCTTTGAAAAGATCAATAAAATTGTCAAACCCTTAGCTAGACTGACTAAGAAAAAATGAGAGAACACAAGTAACTAATATCAATATTGACCTCACTGAACAAAAATGATATAAGTGGATATTATGAATATCTACACATCAACAAATTGGATAACAAAAATGAATGGATAAATTCCTAAAAATATGCATACTGCATACACTGATTAAAGAAGACAAAGATCTCAAGAAAACAATAACTAATAGTGTGAATCAATAATCATAAAAACTTCCCAACAAAAACGAAAGAACAGGAGCATATGTCTGCACAGGAAAATTTTACAAACATCCCAAGAAGAATGAACGTATATTGTGTGCCAAGTCTTCCAATGGCTAAAGCTGAAGGGGCTTCCTAACTTATTCTATTAGGGCAATATCATCCTAGCACCAAAGTCAAATGCATATACCACGGGAATATGAAACTACAGGCAAATATCTCCCATAGACAAGATGCAAAATGTGACAAAAGAGTGGAAGGATATGAGAAGGAAACTGGGTTAATATACAGAAAAACTTGAAGCCCTGAAAAGACAAAAGGCAGAACTTAAGTAAATGAAATGCACAGTAAACAAGAGGAAAAACACAATGGAGACATACAATAGCAGATCTGAAGAGGAGAAGAAATTGTTGGTGAACTAGAAAAAGGACATTTGAAATCCAACACACAAAAGCAGAAATAGGGAAAAGAATGAAAAAATTTGAGCAGGATCTCAAGGAACTCAAAGACAACATGAAGTGCATGAATATGTTTTATGGGGGACACAGAAGGAGAACAGAATGAAAAGGGAAGAAAGAATAATGGAGGAAATGACCACTGAAAATTTCCCAAATCTTATGAAAGGCATAAAATTACAGATCTAAGAAGTGCACTATGCCCCAAACAAAATAGATCTAAATAGACCTACCCCAAGACACGTATTAATCAGATTGTCAAGTGCCAAAGTCAAAGAGAGACTTCTGAAAACAGCAGGGGAAAGCAATCCATCACATACAAGGGAAAATTTGGAGGTCTTAAATGTGGATCTCTCAGCAGAAACCATGGAGGTGATAAAGCAGTAATATGATATATTTAAGATACTGATGGAGAAAACCTGCCAACCAAGAATTCAATATCCAACAAAACTCTCCTTGAAAAACATGGACGAGTTTAACATTTTTACAGGTAGCAGAAACTGAGAGAGGTCATAAATTAAGCCACGAACTACAAGAAATACTAAAGGGAGCACTACTGGCAGATAGGAAATAAAAGTTTGGAGAAGAGTGTAGAAATGAAGGGTATCAGAAAGGGTAACTAATACAGTAAAAGAAAAAAATTAAGATATAGCATATAAAATCCAAGTGACAAAATGAGTGAACAAGGAAATGTCTTTGTTATAACACTAAAATCAAAGGATTAAATTCCCTAATCAAAAGGCATGGATTGTGAGAATGGATAGAAAAACAGGGCCCAACTATAATCTCTCTATCTGAGGTAAATACAATTTCAAATGAAAACAATTATAGGGACAAAGAAGAGTAATATGTATTATCAAAAGTGACAATCTATCAGGAAGATATAACAATCATAAATATTTATGCACTGAGCCAGAATGCCACCAAATGAATGAGAAAAACTGGCATACTGAAGAAAAGACACCTCTACCATAATAGTTGCAGACTTCAATACACAGCTCTCATCAATGGATAGAATATCTAGAAAGAGAAGCAACACAGAAACATATTTTGAGCAATATGATAAATGAAGTAGACTTAACAGACATGTACAGAACATTGTACTCCAGAAATTCAGGATACACATTTTTTTCCAAGTGCTCATGGATAATTCTCCAGGACAGACCAAATTGGGTTACAAAGCAGGTCTCAATAAATTCGGAAATATTAAAATTATACAAAGCATTTTATCACATCATAATGGAATAAAGTTGGAAATAAAAAACAGTTAGAAGGTTTGAAAATTCACAAATATATGGAGGCTAAACAACATATCCCTAAACAATTAGTCAATCAAGGAAAAAATTACAAGAGAAATGAGTAAATATAAACAGAGGAAATTGAAAATGAGCAAGAATATATCAAAACTTATGGGGCGCAGCAAAGATAGGGCTAAAGGGAAAACATTTTGCCCTAAATGCCTACATTAAAGGAATAAAGAGCCAAAATTGAGGATGTAGCAGCTCACCTGGAGGAACAAGAATACCAAACTAACCCCAAAGCAAACAGAAGGAAAGGAATAATAAAGATTAAAGCAGAAAAGCATGAAATTTAGAACATGAAAACATTAGAGAGTTAATAAAAACAGATGTTGGTTTTTTGAGAAGATAAATGCAATCTATGGATCCTAAGCAAGGCTGACAAAGAAGAAAAGAGGGAGGATGTAAGAAATAAAATAATAAATGGGAGTGGGAGGCATAACTACTCCCCAAAGAAATAAAATAGAAATTGAGAGGATAAAATGAGCAACAATATCCCAGCAAATTAGACACCTTAGATGAATGGACAACTTCTTAGTAAAGCACACACAATCAACATTGAATTGAAAAGAAATGAAAGATCTCAACAAAGCAATCACAAGTAAGACACCTACCAGTCATCAAAACAGCCCCAAAAAGAAAAGTCCAGGAACAGTTGGATTCACATATGAATTTCATGAAGCATTTAAGAATTAGAACCACCCCACAAAGGATAAGCTAAGCCTACTTAAAATTAGGCCTAAGAATCACCCCCAAGAGAACCTCTTTTGTTGCTCAGATGTGGTCTATCTCTCTCTCAGCCAACACAGCAAGCAAACTCACCATGCTCTCACTCTCTATGTGGGACATGACCGCCAGGGATGTAAACCTCCCTGGCAACATGGGACAGAAATCCTGGAATGAGCTGAGAGTCAGCATCAAGGGATTGAGATAACCCCTAGAATGAGCTGAGACTCAACATCAAGGAATTGAAAAAACCTTCTCAACCAAAATAGGGAAAAGTGAGATGAGACAAAATTAAGTGTCAATGGCTGAGAGATTCCAAACAGAGTCGAGAGGTTATCCTGGAGGTTATTATGCATTGAATAGATATAACCATGTTAGTCAAGATGTAATGGAGAGGCTGGAGAGAACTGCCTGAAAATGTAGAGCTGTGTTCCAGTAGCCATGTTTCTTGAAGATGATTGTATAATGACAGAGATTTCAAAATGTGACTGTGTGATTATGAAAACCATGTGTGTGATGCTTCTTTTATCTACCTTATCAAAAGATGAGTAAAACATATGGAATAAACATAAATAAGAGGGGAACAAATGTAAAAATAAATTTAGATTGAAATGCTAGTGATCAATGAAAGGGAAGGGTAAGGTGTATGTTATGTAATTTTTTTCTGTTTTCTTTTTATGAATTAATGCAAATTTTCTAAGAAATGATCATTTGATCAATATGCAACTATGTGATGATACTGTGAATTACTGATTATATATGTAGAATGGAATGATCGTATGTTAAGAACGTTTGTTTCTTTGCTGTCATATTTCTTTAAAAATTTTAAAATTAATTAAAAAAATTTTTAAAGATGGTGAGGACTGGATGAGGGCAGCATGAGCAGAGAGGCACACGCAGGAATGAAGTCAAATAGAGGACCAGATGCTAAGACAGAATCTGTGAGACTTGGTAATAATGAATGTGGGTTCAGAAGAGATGAGCTAAGAGGTTGACAAGGGGTTTGGCTTGGTCATCTGCATGATGGCAAGCATCCTTCGTGAATAAGGGATGGCTGACCGAGGAGTGTATTTTATGAGAAATTGTAATGAGCATGTGCTTAAGAACATATAAACAGTCTGGGCACAGAGTGATCACAAGGCCCCATAGATGTGATGAGTCGTCAGTGAATGAGATTAAACTAACAGCACAGACTTCTAAATCTTGAGGAAATTACAGTGGTTAAAATAATGTGTCTCCACTTGGACCAGCCTATCTTTATGGTTCCCATCATCAAAGACATCATAAGGATCCTTGACCTTGAACTGCCCAAATTTGTTTACACATGTTCAAACTTGAGTTGTCCAGAATCTTCTCTCCAGTCCCTTTCCTAACCATGGGAAAGAACAGGTTTCAGAAGCAATTTAAACATCAGATTAGAAATAGTAAGTGGATTAGGAATTAGAAGTACTTAATATATTAACAGTCATAGTTCTAAATGCCATCTATTCTGGCATGATTGCTCCCCACATCTCTCCAGCCCAAATATTACCTCACAGTCCAAAATCATGCCTCCAGAATGTCCAAGACCTGAGTCTAACCTGCCCAACCCATGTCCTGGCCTCCTCTCCAAACCTGCTCCTCCTTTCTCTTTCTTTGTTGTATGTAAAGGGATTCCATCCTGATAGGTATTTGGCCCAAAGTTTGGGGTCTTATTTGACTACCTTCTTTATACCTCACAGCCATTCTTCATGACCCTCCCTCATCTGACCCTTTTCCTTAGTGTCTTCCTTTTTCTTTGGTCAAAGCCACCTTCATCTCTGACAGGATGACTATAATTGCATCATAGATGTATTCCTTCTTCTTTAACCCTACAGTTCATCTATATGTGAAAAGCATGTGTATTTTAATTTTTCAGTGTTTTATGTACATGAATTAAGGAAAATCACTTCTATATCCATAATGTAAAATGTTCTCACCATGGTCATCAGTTATACTATAATTTGCTGACCTTTTTTCTTCTTATCCTATCAATTCCTGAGAGAGTTTTATCAAATTTCCTTATTTAGATTTTGGCTGTTCATTTGCATATTTTAGCTCTATCAGTTCTTAAAGCCATGAATGCAGGCTCAAACCAAAGTTAATTTGGCATGCTTTTCCTGGAATTGATACACTATAGCCTCAGGAAAAGACACTCAATTTTGGCTACATGGTTGTGAATGTTTGTTTTACTTTGCATTGATTACCATTTTTTATGTTCCTATGGTATGTTGCACCTGTAGTGCCAACTTGCTTGATGTCTCATATGAACTCTACAATAAATCAAATATAGCTCTTGAATTCAATTTGACAGTTTTATAAAATAGAACATGTACATTTAATGTAATTCTGAGAATCTTACATTTTAATCTACCTTCTTTCCATGTAGTTTCTATTGGTTGCATTCTGTTTTTTGTTTATTCTCTAAAGGATGCCTTCTATAGCACTCATTATTTATTTTTGAGGTTGTGTATACAGGAATCTTCAAATCACCATATGTCCTGCATTGCTCATTTCCTGAGCAACTCTCACAGCTAATGTAGGAGCCAAAACCTACCATAGAAGAGAATGGGCTAACCGACTCCTATCCTCAAACATAGCTATGAAAATCCCTTACTTCCTTTCTAATAGCTGCAGGTAGCAAGGGGAATAACTGAGGGTTTAGCTAAAAGGAAGCAGCAAATATATGGGGATTGAACAAAAGAATGGCTGTGTCCAAACACAGCTAATAGATAAAATGTGCATGTTTAATGCACACAAAACTGTCCCAGTTAAACACAAAAAGTCACTAAAAGTCAAAGACCTTGAGTGCAAACAACTTCTAGGCAGCTGTTTACACCTACAATAAATATGAATGAGCAATCAGGAACAGTTGATCTATGAGGAAAATGTACAATGAGAGATGGAGAGCAAAACGTATATACTTATGGGAAGAAGTTAGTGATGAAAAGATAAAATAAATAGAGTGAATATATGAATAAAATGATTGATGTCTTTAAGGTTATAAAGAAAATATTGAATGAATTAAAAATCTGTGTATATGCTCATACATATATACATCTATGCATGTACGTAGATGTGTGTGTGTACATATGTTTATGTATACATACATATATATCTGTATATGTCTCCATCAACATGTTTATATGTATAGAGTGGGTGTTGCATCCACCACTACCCAGGAACCACACTGACAGGCTATTGCCTTCATGTCCTGGCTCTCTTGAAGCTAGAGGTAAGGGAAGTCCATTCACCCACACTTCAAGGAATATAAACAAATTCAGCATAATTTGTGCTCCATGGAAAAGGCACCCTGAAACACAATTCCATTGAAATACCATATTGAGGCTCCCTTTCACCACTAGCACAAAAGGTCTCAGGGCAAAATGTTCACCTAGCAGTGCTGTGAAATCACTACCCTGGAGCATCTCATTTTCCTTGGAGAGCCAACTGAGAACTGACTCTTTCCCTTAAAACTGATCAATTTGTGATAAATTGTATTGTCATCGTGATGAGTGAATGAGAAAAGGCAAATAAAATGCCTAGCTGTACTGTAATTCCAAGGTCTAGGTTAAGCAGTCAGGCTAGTATTTTCAGAGGTTCAGAGAAAACATACATTTTTACTTTTTTTTTTTTTTTGCATGGGCAGGTACCAGGAATTGAACCTGGGTCTGCAGCATGGCAGGCTAGATCTCTGTCTGCTAAGCCACCATGGCCCACCTTTTTGCATGAAAACATACATTTAAATGGGCTGAGAAATCTGCTGTAGCAGACAGCACCTGTTTTCCCAAGCCATTGCCTCTCACACCAGGCAGGGCCCTATTTACTCCAGCCATTTCCCTTTGAATAGTCTCCGTTGCCCTGAGAACAGTTGAAACTGCACACAGACGGGATACTTGCCCCAGGAATGGCTTAAACTGAACATAGTCAGGGTAAGAAAAGTTACTGTTGAGACCCCTCCCCTTCTGTACATCAGTCCATAGCCAAGCATTTCCCTTATAACTCTTTTTGGGAGCTCAAACTTTCAGAGGCTACTCAGCTGAGCCCTATGGCCATAGACAAATAAAACCTACTTCGTGAAACTTTGGAACCTCAACCCTGATTTCTTCTGCTTCTGTGTAATGTTCCTGGAGGCTTGCCACCTTGTTCTTCATTTTTTGAAACATTTCTAGGGGTTCATCCAGGATCAAGAGGTCAGTGATATTCTTACACCCCTCAACCACAGTGGTGTCTCCCAGATTGGAGACCCAATAGAATCCAGGGCTGGCAATGGGTTTTTTCCCCATCTTTTGAATTCCTGATCTCCCCAGCAAGGGCACACATCATCACTGGAGTAATGACAGATCCAAGACATTCTCTGGAACCAGATTCCTGGGAGAACCACCCATCTGATTGGTACACACCAAGGTGCATCATTTTCAGTCCACTTGTAAAAGGCTAGGGGAGCCTGAGTGGATAGGGAGCCTGATCACCTCCCAGAGACTCTCCAAGGACCAGTCTCCAGTTGGAGGACCAAGGGAAATAGAAGTCTTCAGGTTTGGTTCCAGGAAGGGCAGTGTGTGTGTGTGTGGGGGGGGGTGTTGGAGTGCATGCATGTGATCATGTGAGTGAGAGGAAGTCCTAGGCCATATGAGCTGAACACCAGGCCACAAATAAGTTCAGACCCTGTGGTTCCTGCAACACTGATAAGCACCAGGCCAGACCTCATGAAGCAACAGATTGTCCAAAACCCTTTGTTGTTTGTTTGTAAGCCCTCTCCCTAATCGTTGGCACTGCAGATATGGGAGAGGAAGTCAGTAAGACACCATTAAGGGTGCATGATGTCCAACTTTAGGAAGGCTTTTACTGATGACTGGAGAGTCAAGCTGAGCTGCACCTGACTTAGAAAACTGTGTGAATTAGAATTGACTACTTTTGGGAAGGATAAAAAGAAATTCTCTTGTATTACACCTTATCATTCATCTGTCCTATAAATTAAAATTTTCACATTTCAGAGTAAGAGGGGAACATCTGTGGAGGGTTTTAAAAATTCATCTCATTAAACAAAAAGGCTTGTAACAATGTTGGAGCCCCAAGAAGAGGTCATGAGAACCAAAATAGCACAGGTGCTTTTCCAAAGCCACTATGTGGGCACCTTTCTCTGTCTGATGGTCTGCCCACCAGCATTGGGCCTGGGGCTTATAAAATGGCTGGACTTCTGCTGTGCTTCAGCCTCCTGAATGTCTACATTCATGCACTCAAGCATGCTGGGAGAGTCACTGAGAAGAGGTGATGCAAAGGAGTTACTCCCATTTGCTGGAGTTCTTCTGCTTTTTCCTCTGTCACTTCAACTGATGATTTCCATTGAGAGTTCCACCTTCAATCAAAGGATATTGGACTTCCAGGGACACATCCAGAAATGTGGTGTAGTCTCTCCACAGAAACTGAATAGTGTGGCCTTGCCTAAACTAAGGCTCTAATACTTAAGAACTTACTGATATACTTTAAGAGACTTCTTAGGGACATACTGACATGTTTATAGGTATTTGTTTGCATTTATTTGTTTCTGTATTGATGTTAATATTTTTTAATTCATACATATATACATATGTCACATTATAATTACTAAGTATATGCCATTAGCAGTGAGCATTCTAGAAACTGAAGCAACATTCATTTTCCAGGATACATTCCCAGCATTCCTGACATAATTAGATATATTTACTGAAAAACATATTATCTGAAGAATTTCTGAAACAATGACAACTGGGAACAGATGTCTGAGGTACATTATACTTACAGATTTCTCCTTTCATGAGAAATTCTACTCACTGCTTCAGAGCCAGAGCATACTATGGAAATTTTGTGTCTATTAATAACCTGCCCAGGGATGAGGACACTGATTTGGGCAGTTATCATCTTCAGCCAAGAGGATGATGCACATGATGTCCCTCATTACAAAATGTTCTTAAGAGAATTAAGCAGTAAATGAAAGCATCCTCCTTACAATATGGTTCAAAGCTTTTGGTACAATACATCCAGAAACAAAGAAGGATGTTGTATTAGTTTGCTACTGGTGCTGGAGTGCAATATAACAGAAATGGAACAGCTTTTATGGGGGAATTCTTTATGCTACAAGATTACAGTTCTAAGTCCATGAACATGTCCAAATTAAGGCACCAACAAAAGGTTACCTTCACTCAAGAAAGGCTGATGCCATCCAGAACACCTCAGCTGAGAACTGTCAGCTGAGAAGACATGTAGCTGATATCTGAAGGTCCTTGTTAGTGGTCCCATTGCTTCCAGCTTCTGATACCAGTGTTTTCCCTTTCTAAGCATCTGTGGGACTTGACCTATCTCCTCCAGCTCACAGTTCTGGCTTCTGGCTTGCTTAGCATCTCGTGAGAAGGCACATGTTAGTATTTGCTGGGCTCTGCCTTTTTCTAAACATCTGCTTTCTGTGTGGACACTCCAAGCATCTCCAAACATCTATGCCTCTGTGAGCTCTGAAGCATCTGTTATCCAAGCATCTGCATCTGAGGTATCTCCAAAATATTTACCCTTTTAAAGGACTTTAGTAAACTAATCAATACTCATCTTTAAT
Source organism: Myrmecophaga tridactyla (assembly GCA_004026745.1). Lineage (NCBI taxonomy): Eukaryota > Metazoa > Chordata > Mammalia > Pilosa > Myrmecophagidae > Myrmecophaga > Myrmecophaga tridactyla. Next base: position 20,471 of record PVIY010040422.1, read on the forward strand.
GGACAGAGTCACAACTCCATCTCATCCAAAGGTCACATCCACAATTGGTAATGTCACATCTCTGTAGATATAATCTAGTCAAATTTCCACCCTAAAATATTGAATAAAGATTCAAAGAAATGGCTGCTCCCAAAAGATTGGTTCAGGATTAAACATGTCTTTTCTGGGGTACATAGTAATTTTAAACCAGTACAAATATATACCCCATTTAGAATATGTCAAAAACAGAAGACAAAGAATCTTGAGGCTCAGAGCCAAAACACAGGGATAAAATGTTCAAAATATATCCAGTTAGCTCATAGAAGATCTGACTATAGGTTTAACAGATAAAGATTTCTGTAGTTAAAAGCTTCTGCAGTTAAGGAATTATCATAAGAAAAAGAGTTGATGTTATTACAAAAATAAGAGGTTATCAAAATGCCCAGTGCAAGACTCAAATAAGACAAAAACATTGGAGAGTCAATGGTTCTTTTTTCCATGAAACCTTTAAGCGCAGTCTAAAAATTAATGTTTGCCTCTGAAAATCCAGACACAGTGATGAGAAAATATGAGTTAAAAATCATATTTAAAACAACATCTTAAAGATGGAAGGGGTTTCAGAAATCATCCACTTTACCCACCCACTCTATAGAATACTATAGTTGAGAAATATAAAATGTTTATTGTAGTCGTAAGAATACAAAATGCCTACCTTCTAAGCCATGATAAAATATTATGTTTTACCATCCTCCAATAACAGGAACTAAAATCCTTGGAAAAATAACTGTTCTAGGGCTCAGGCAGGAAACATACAAGATGAACTTGGAGCATGTTGTAGTGCCAGAATATTAGAAAATGCTCAAAAAAAACCAAAAGGATGGGGACGTGTCCAAAGTACACAGGAGGGGCAAGCCATGGTGGCTCTTAGGCAGAGTTCTCACCTGCCATGCCAGAGATCCCGGTTTGATTCCCATTGTCTGCCCATGCAAAAAAAAGTACACATCAGTCTAACAGGAAGAATTCCTGAGAGCCAAAGCTGAAACAATGTAAGCTACAAAATAAATATCATGGTATTGGATTAAAAACTGGTGTGGATTGAATTGAGTCCCTCCCCATAAAAAAAACATATTTAAATCCTAATCCTCAGTATCTTAAAGTGCATACTTACAAATAGGCTGCTACTGCTGGAATTAGGTAACTTGAAATGAGGTTGTAATGGAGTAAGGTGATAATCCCAAATGACTGGGGTCCTTATAAGAAGAGAAAATTTGGACACAGACAGACAGAGGGACCATGGGACACTGAGGCAGAGAATGTTATGGATTACTGGGAATATACTGATAGAAGTCAGGAGAGATACATGGAGCATATTTTCTTCTAGTGCCTTCAGAGGAAGCCTGGCCTTGTCAACCCCTTTATTTCAGACTTCTAGCCTCCAAAATTGTGAGACAATATATTTTGTGTTTTAAGCCTCCAATTTTATCATACTTTGTTATGGAAGCTCTAGGATACTAAGGTACAATCCAAATTATACAATAAATAGACATGAGTACATACCAATACAAATAAATGATTAAATAAATAAATGGAGGAGAAAAGCCAGATCTTCCTTAGAGAAACTTTCCAATAATATATGTAGATACACTTTCCTCCATTTTAAGAGGTAAACTTAGAGGCCTACTTCAAAAGATTAGATGAGGGAAAGTTAAAATTAGTAACTTTACAGTGCAGAAACCTGGCCAACAAAGAAATCAATGTTAGCATCAACAGTGATACATCAGCTCAATAACATTTCCCCCAATGTGGTGTGATGTGAAGAGTACTCCACTTATGGAATATGTTTCCATGAAACCTGTAAGCCCAGTCTAATCATGAGAAAATCATTAGACACAGTGAAGTTGAAGGGCATTCTACAAAATACCTATCTAGCACTCTTCAAAACTAACCAGGTCATCAAAAACTAGGGAAGACTGATCAGCTGTCACAGACCAGAGGAGATTTAGGAGATTTGTTGCCTGAAGACAAAATGATATCCTGGG